>PITA01027772.1:0-20430 GCA_004023965.1 Spilogale gracilis | reverse complement strand
CTCAGTTGGTTGGGCCACTGCCTTCGGCTCAGGTCATGATCCCGGAGACCCGGGATCGAGCCCCACATCGGGCTTCCTGCTCGGCGGGAAGCCTGCTTCTCCCTCTCTCACTCCCCCTGCTTGTGTTCCCTCTCTAGCTGTGTTTCTCTCTGTCAAATAAATAAAATCTTTAAAAAAAAAAAAAAAAAAAAAAAAAAAACGGTTTCTTGGTTTGCCTCTCTGTCTTTTTCCCCTTTGCTCATTTGTTTGTTTGTTAAATTCCACATATGAGTGAAATCATAAGATATTTGTCTTTCTTTGACTTATTTCACTTAGCATAATACCGTCTAGCTCCATCCACAGAAATCATTAATCTTTGGAATTGGCACTTTAATTAAAACTTAAAGGGGAGTGTTGGCATATATTTATGCATGTGTGTAAGTGTATGTGTATATGTGCACTTGTTTAAATTTTGTGTATATGTATGTTAATGTATGTAAAATATACACATATTTCCAAGTGTCATTATATTTCATGCATTTTGGGTTTGTTTAAAGTCATATGTAGCTTTAGAAAAACTTATAATCACATGGAAACACTTCTGAGATTACAATAGATGAGTGTAGTTTTGAAAGGAGACTTAATGCAACTCCTTTCAGAAACAAGTATTTATTCAAGAAAGAGTGAATAATATACCTTTTTGTAAGTTTTGTAAAGCTTAGATGTTTATAGATTATTTTAAGTAAGAAAACTGCAGATGATAGTATTGACTCTGGTCAGGAAAAAGACCAACTAGATCTGAGGATATTCTCAAATATAGCAGTGCCTTGAAAACTACTGTGTGTCTCTAGCTATCTGAGATATCTGGTTAGATTTCTCCGCAGACGGCACCTCCTTCAGCAGGATGGTAATATTTCTGATTTCTCTCCCATTTTCCTTATCAGTGGCATTCACTATCCTGTGGATAACTAGTCAGATCCCTCCCTTCATCCACTTGGATATGCCCCCTTCTCAAAGGAGCTTCTTTGTATAAACTCCAAATCCCATTAGACCTCTCCTTTCAAGGAACTGCCTGTAGTTAACTATCGTGTTGGATAGTGTTAATCACTGCAAAGGTTACATGAGGTATTCTAAGAGGAATTTCCTTTCAACTAGGGCACAGCCCATGACTGCCACAGGTGACTGCCCAGTGAAATGCCAAGTTCCAGCAACACAGAGATGCACATAAAGGAAAAAAGTGATCACTGCTTCCAGGGAGTTTGTACTCTCACTGTGTTATCTCCCAGCAATGCAAAGAAGTATGTGATGTTCTCTGCATCAGTGTAAAACAGGTATAAGGATGTAAAGATAGTGTTCTGATTTCATTAAGTTGAAAGGCCAACCTCAGTATGTGTCTCCACTGTGCAGTGTTCATACCATGAAAATTCACCCTTTTCCAACAACCCATAGTCACCTTCACATTTGGGCAGAAGAAAGGGTGAACTTGAGAGGAACGTTCCAGGCCAGTTTTCTTGAGTCAGAAATAAATAGAGATATTTATGATTGCCAAGAAAGGGATCATCTGCAGTTAGGGTCTTCCGGACAGCAGAGTGTCCCAAAAGTAGTGAAATGTATTACTTTAGGAACATCAAAAGAAAAGGTAACTCAGAAGTAGTAATGAGAAGTGACTGACTGTTTTACTCTGTATTTCTAGATTGAATGAGGAAAAATAAATATAGGCACGTTATAGTGCCTCATTCTCTATTGTCTCCCAAGGATGGATTGTATTGGGTAAACCGTGGCATCTTGGCAATCACCACCTTGCAAAAAGGTACAAATAGGTTGGTTTGGTGAAGAGTGAGGAGGGGGGAGTGTATCAATAGCTGTGAGGCTGGCTTGCATGACACTGGGGGATGGCAAGTGAACATGGCACTTTTCACTTAGAAGAGAGAGAAAAGGGGCACCTAGGTGGCTCAGTTGGTTAAGCGACTGCCTTCGGCTCAGGTCATGATCCCGGAGACCCGAGATCGAGTCCCACATCGGGCTCTCTGCTCGACGGGAAGCCTGCTTCTCTCTCTCTCACTCCCCCTGCTTGTGTTCCCTCTCTGGCTGTGTTTCTCTCTGTCAAATAAATAAAATCTTAAAAAAAGAGAGAGAGAAAAAATCTCATAAAAAGCTGAGGAAGAGACTATTGTAGGAGCTCTACTATATTAATTTCCTAAGGTCTCCCTAACAAAATGCCACAGACTGGATGGCTTAAACAATAGAAATTTATTTCTTCACAGTTCTAGATGCTGGTAGTTCAGGATTAGGATGTCAGCATGTTTGGTGTCTTCTGAGGCCTCTCTCAATAGCTTCCCTCTTGTTGCCTACTCACATGGTCATTCCTTTGTACACATGTGTCCCTGGTGTTTGTGTGTCCCAATTTCCTCTTTATATAAGACATCAGTCAGGTTGATTAGATTCTGATCACTTCATGTTAAACTTATCGCCCTTTTAAAGGTCACATTCTGAATGGTCACATTCTTAGGTACTAAAGGTTAGAGCTTCTGCACATGAATTTTGGGAGAACACAATTCAGCCCATGATGCCCACGTTACCATATATTCCAGAGTGCTGTTACCAGACCTACATCCTAGCTTGGTCTTGGCTATCCACACAGAGTGTCAAAGCTCTAGGGTGGCTTTTTGTATTTCTCTCTTTCAACATTTTTTTTTAGTATCGCGTCTAAGATTTCTGGGATATCGTTGCAGAACTCTATCATTTCCTCCCATTGCAAAACCTCTACTTCCAGTTAATGAAGCAGTTAATGATAACCATACCTGGAGTATAGATTTCCAGCCAAATTTGCATGTCCCTTTGCTATTTGGTTTAGAGCAGAAATCACAAATTAAATTTCTAAGAGGAATGAGTAGGCAACACAAATGATGAAGCTGGCCCACCACAGTGCAACAGCAGTGTCGGAAACTTTGGTGAACTGGAAATCAGAAAGCATATGATTCTTTTAAAGGGGACAGGGCTGGAGAGCTCAAGCTGATGAAGCCATGTGAAAATCCCTGCAGTACCAGGTTTTCTCATTTTCCTAGAAAGGCTGAGAATACAGATTATTAATTGAAAGCTTACAGTCTTTGAATGTTATGGACTGTTTCAAATAAAAAACTGTGTACTTCCCTCTTCTATACTATCTCTTCAAGATTGTATCTTGCATCTATTAGAGATGCTATTTCAGAGCCAATGATAAAAATAGAAATTCTCATGGAGACTAGGGAAGACTAGAATAGGGTATTCACTCATGGAAGGAGATGGCAACATTTTTATTTTCCAGAATCCATCTCAGGTGATGTGCTCTGTGTGCCTCCTTGAAAAATGCTGCTTAGAGTAAAAGAAAACCCACAAGGCATTCTCAAGCAATTAAAAAAAAATAATTGCTAAGCCATACATCACAAGAGGAAGGAAAGTTAAGGGAAGAGGAGGTCAGGAGAAAGTAAGCAGGGACAAGTGAGCTAGTGAGATGGAGGGAAGATTGTGTCTCAGAAGTGGGGAAATGGTCTAAACAATTAGAAGCAATCAGAAAGGCCTCGTGGAAATAGGGATGCTTGAGTTGGGTTTAATAAATAAATAAATAACTGTGTGGTGGTTTTTTTTGTTTATTTTTTTAGGATGTGGTAAAGGTAGAAACAATGTGTTATATTTGAGAAAGAGCAGGGCTTCTTAATAATCTTTGAATGGAGGCCATCCTTCTGTAAAGTTCATGAAATCAGCTGGCATCTCTAGTTTGGTATTATTCTGGTTGAGTTTCCTAACCTTCGGATCTTTGTGTAACCAAAAAGAACAGGCAAGGGAAGAAAGGAAATAACACCAAAAAAGTCTTTTTTACTAAAGAGACCAAGGCCCACAGCCTTTTTCTAAGGGTCATACCATCTCTATGCAAACACTCGGTCAGTGCATGGAAACAGCCAAATGCAAGACATAAACAAATGAGTTTGGCTGTGTGCTAGCAAAACTTTATGTGTAACAAGAGGTGGTGGGCCACATTCAGTGTGCATAGTTGGCTGAGTCCTGACTTAGAAAAGTCACAGTAATGTATGCTAGGGGTAGGAGAGGAAGGAGGAAACTTCCAAAGAGTGACCCTAAATAGTGCAAAACAAAATAGTGGACACTCTTTAAATGATTAATATCTTGTTGAAATCCTATGGAACTATAAGGAAGAAAGGAAGGAAACTGTGTGGGAAGGAGATAATGGATTGGTGATTTTTTTTAATGCAGATAGGAATATGTGGCACTGAGTTCTGAATGAAATGTGAGACCAGGCCTCTTTGAGAAGGCTAACCAAAGAAGGAAAGCCAGAATATGAGATCAAATCTTTGAAAGAAGTATGAAACATCAGGGTGGAAAGGATCTAGTAGTGTAACAGTAGGTGATAATAAAAACTCACTGCAATAAAAGGACTGGTAGGGCGCCTGGGTGGCTCAGTGGGTTAAAGCCTCTGCTTTCGGCTCGGGTCATGATCTCAGGATCCTGGGATCCAGGCCTGCATCCGGCTCTCTCTGCCTGGCAGGGAGGCTGATTCCTCCTCTCTCTCTGCCTGCTTCTCTGCTTACTTGTTATCTCTCTCTCTGTCAAATAAATAAATAAAATCTTAAAAATAAATAAATAAAAGGACTGGTAAAGGGGATTTGGGCTCTTAATTCCACTGAGGTTACTTCTTTGAACGAGGAGCCCCTCAGCCTCATTAAGATCTTATTTTTCTTTGAGGAACCACTCCAGATTTCTTGCTTTATCTCTAATCTATTTCCCTAATCCTGAGAGGCAGATGAGAAAAATGAGAAATTCTAGGGGAGAATGGGCCTCTGTTGATGTTTGTGTGCCCCACCTCAGCACCAGGCCCAGTGGACATGTTTTCTAATTTCCGAAATCTCTGTCTATTCCCATGAGGTGTGGACAATCCCACAGGCACAGTGTGGTGTTGATAGAATATTATGCTGTACAAATGTCATTAAGGAATGTTCCCAGCTGATAAAGTGACTGCAGCCAACAGGAGACCAGGAGAATTGAGTTGATCAAGGGGATTAGAGGACTCTTATTATCCAGTTTAACAGTTGGGGGAATCACCAAATCCCACATCAGCATCATCTCCTTTCTGCCAGTGTTTTCCCCATCTCGTTCAAGGCCTGCCACGGAATCATTTCACGGTGTGCTTCAATGACAGTGGATATGGGATTCACGGTGGTTCCATAAGAGAGCTGCAGCTGCTAGGCTTGTCTAAAGAATTACAAGGTCTCTTTTCCAAGCACAGTGAAATGAATATCACATCAAAAATAACACCTAGGATTTAAAAATAAAGGTTACTTAGATACAGTTTACAAGAACCAAATTCTCTTTGAGGTTTTTTTCTCCCATAGAAATTCCTGAGCCCTGAGATGCCCTTTGAGGGAAGTGGAATGTGAGGAGAGGATCTGCTTAGGGTAGAACTCGTTTCACTGGGGCCTCCATCTTGACCAAACCCAGCTGAGCTCTTTCTCACGTCCATGTGAAGCCGGCACCTGGCGCAGTGCCTCCGCACAGGAGATGCTCTGTAAGTGGGAGGCAGGCTGGGCAGATGAGTAATTACAAATGCACTTTGTGCTTCTCAGGGCTTGGGAGGGAGCTAGCTGGTTAACATTCTCTTCTCTTGTTTTGTCTTTACTTTGCAAATTCTCATCAGGTTTGGGATGCATTCCAAAGAGGGATTTTTTTTACTGAGCACTATGAGAACTAGGCAACCTACTTTCTTGTTTTCAGTCAAATGTGAACCATTGCTGAGGAAGTATTTTGAATTGGTGGACAGCTGGATATTATTTCTGTATACCAGTCCATGAACTGGAACTTTGAGTTATTTTTCCATCAGGCTTGTTAATGTCTATGCTGTGGTCAGTGCTAATCACAACTTTAATTACTTTATAATTACATAAGAACTACCATTGGTTAGACAGATTCTCACACTGAGAAGCACATGGGATCTTCTTGATCGGACCTTCTCTGTGCCCCTCCTTTGTTACCTCTCTGCTTTTTCTCCAGGTAATTAAAATCTATGAAATTCAAGACTAATTCCAATGGTTAAATAATTTATTGTATAGTTAATGGACAAGCTGTACTCTTCACTTATTGAAAGTACAATTAAAAACACATAAAACTTTAATTCATATAATATTTAATTGGGAATTTTGATGCCAATTAGGATACCAATGTACTCTTACCCCAATTTTCACTCCTACATTATTTTTCATTAAAAAAGTTAAATTTAAGGGAATTGTCATTAAGTATCAGGAAAAGCTGTCACTGAACCTAGCGGGTGGTATCTTTTAGCAAAGCTAAGTTCACTTAGGGAAATGGTTCCAATGGAATTATTTCTTAACAAACACTGTCAGGCAACACACACACACACACACACACACACACACACACACACACACCCTCCCTCCATAATATCCAATATTAAAAGCTCATGTGGATATCCAGGACAGAATATTGGAAGGTGACAAAATAGGGGAAAAAAATCCATAATGAAATAAACATGAGTTAACACAAGACAAGAAAATTTGCATTCTTAAACTAAGATAAAAATGCCCCTAAGACACAGCATTACTCAGCTTAAAATTGTAAATACGTGTGCTTTCCCCAGTCTTGCCCTTGCTCCCTTCCAAAGAGGTCTTTCACAGATAAGAAAAAGTTAAGGAAAAAAAAATCGAAGCCATTGGTACGGTTGAAACGCCTGTCCGAACCATGACAGTTCTCTCTGCCCCTTTCTGTTTAAATATATTACAAGAGGGGGCTGTAGTTACCATGTACAGTCTTAATCAAAGGAATGTTAAAAAAAAATTGTAATCCTCCCTTTTGTTTTACTCCTTTTATCCAATTTCTTTATTCTCTACACTTCTTTAATTAAAGGCCCTTAATGGGGAAAATACTTTGTCATGGAGAGTGAAGACTGCATAGTTGTTGTAAGACAGGGTAGTAGTCATGCTGACCCAAGGAAAAAAAAATTAAACTTATCTCATCATCCTGTGGGCATATATGGTTTTTCCCTTGGGACAATGTTTTCTAATAATTTGTTGCTAATAAATCCAAGAGTTTTATTAGAACTTGACTGCACATGACTCATTTCAACTTGCCTTTCGGGGCTTCCCATCTCATCTTTTCTTTGATGAGAGTTCATGTTGTAAGGAGCTCTAAGTATTTTACTTCACATTTCTTTCAAGGTAGAGATTGCCTCCCAACAGCTCTGCAACGTCATCATTTGACTTCTGTTTGAAAATTTCCAGGGATAGAATTCTTGCTGTTCAGCAGGTGTCACAGTCCACTAAGAGACATTTTCAATTTTGACGAAGAGCTCCCCTGCAATTTCCAGCCCTCAACTTTGGTCCTATTTCCATAACCAAACCTCTAACCTAAGTTTTGCTTTTCCGGGGACAGGATTTCTCAGTCCTTGTAGTACTGACGCTTTGGGTGGGATAATTCCTTGCGCGGCTATGCGTTCTACAATAGGATCCCTGGCCTTTTCCCACTAGATGCCAGTAGCATCTTTCCCCTCACCTGCTCACAGCCCTCACTAGTTGTAACAATAAAAAATGTTCCCTTGCAGGGGAGGGGAATTACCTCTGGTTGAGGTCAACTGTCTAGAGAATGAGAACATAGCTAGTTTACAGGAAACCTGGGCTTCTATTCTTTTGTTATTTCTGTACTCACTTAGCAAATAACCATTTAAAAGAGATTAGATGTATGAAGAGGACAGGGTTGGCTCTTCCAAGTGGGTGTTTGTGGTACCACTTGGTTTCACTCACTGGGCTTGTTGTTACATTTTCACGACATGATGTACTCCCCCAGACTAGTGAATGGGACTAGATCTCTAAGATCTCTTTTCACTAAAATTCTGTGAACTTCAATATTGCATAATGAAAAGATTTAAAGGTGAAACATCACATCACCTCTGCCGTGGTTTGGCATGGTCCAAAACTTCTGAGACACCTAGGATTCTGGCTTTTCATTGGACATTTTGCTCATTTCACATCCTGCTGTCCTATAGCCCATCACTGACTTCGAGAATAGGTGTGTATTTTTATTAGGATTTGTATTGGTGTTTTTTGTGCTTTGATTAACCAATTTCAGTAGTCTTCTTCCATCTTATTTTTCTCCATGAACACTGTTATTTTTAGCCATCAGTTTTGTGGAATGTAAGATTTCTTGAGATTATGGATACAGTGTTACAGCTTTATGACTTGTAGTTTTAAGAAGTCAAGTAGTATCAAAAGGACTATAAAAATAGGCCTCAATTTCTGTCTTAAAACCTTTAGAACCTTTTCTTCAACCCTTATGTTCCAGGATTTCAGAATGTGCCTTTCTGTGGGTCTTTTTGTCATCCACTCAGTGGATACTTTTAATCTGGAGTTATATGCCTTTCACTTTGGAAAATTTTCTAGTATAATTTCTTTGATAATTCTTCACTCACTATTTTTTCTAGAACTTCTATTAATATAATGAAAGCAGAGGAAGATTTAAATGAAACTTCCACCGTTATGTAATACAAACTATAAAAATAGACGTGAAAGGAAGCTGATGCCAGGTGTTAGCCTAAGAGTTGGCATATATTTGTTGAAAGTTCATTGCAAGTAAGTCTTGCTGTTATTTGTTTAAATTTTTCAAGAGCTAAAAGTCAGAATAGCCCCCCCAAAAAACCCCAAAAAACAAAACTTAGATCATTTCAAAAGCTTGTTATTTGCAATGTATTTGAGCAAAAAGAAAGTAAGAGCACTAAGATTTACTAGGAAGGGATTAAATTACACTGCCTAATGACCAAAAAAAGGGTGCATTAGGGCCGTATGTTCCTAACCACCCAATGTGGTTATCCTCTACTTGCTGAAGGTGTGGGCTAGTAAGTCACAGCACTCCTTCTCTAGAAACTTGTCCTGGCCCACTAGGAGCTGCCTCTCCAGGCTCAGACCTCTGGCAATAACTGGCTGACGTGGGGGTAAAAAGACTGCCTGGGAGTGGGATTGATTTGGTGATGCAGTGTGTACTCTACGTGTTTCATAATGGAACCAGACTGAAGAAAGGATCCAACTGAGACCAGGGTCTTGGGTAGGTTTTATGCCCTGTTCTGTCCTGCTTTTCTCTTTTCTCCTGAAAGCTTCCCCTCAGTCTATCATTTGAACAGGATTTCCTATCTCAAGTTCTGATTTTGGGGTACCCCACCTAAGATAGCAATTATGCCTCTAAATTCAAAGGGCTTTTTTCTCCCCTCTGATTATTTCTGTTTATAGTATCTTGTTCTTGATACATACATGTGACATTTTCAAAGCGTTCTGTTTTCCTGCGTCCTCCGTATTTTATCTGTTTGCCTTGGTCTCTCCTTTATAATAAAGGCTTTCCTCAAATATCTGGTAATTTTTGACTGTCCATTACCCTTTTAGGTAGGGACACCACAAGTTTGCAAGTTGTCTGTGCATGCTGGACTTGTCTCTGGCGGACATCATTTGTTAGAAAGCTTAAGGACCATGGGTTTATCGTTAGATATGCTCAAATGTTTTATCTTTTGCATGGTTCATTTTCTCTGGAGAATGATTCTCTTCTCTCTGGCCTGGGTAATCTATGCTTGGTTGCATGGTAGGTATTCTGGAATAGTGGGGAAAGGCCTACAGTTATTTTTTATTGAGCAGCTTTCACTCCATCCCTGTGTTAAAATCCAGTGGTTCATCCTTGCCCATGTTTTCTTATTTTTTTAATTTTTAATTCAATGTGTTACCTAATAGAAAATACCCAAAGTGAAACCAAGACTAAAAAAGTGTGGGGGGTGGGGGGATTAGTGGCAATAACAGAGTATCTAAAGCTGCAGTACCTTAGAGAGGAGTCCCTGGATGACTTGGTCGGTTAAGCATCTGACTTGGTTTTGGCTCAGGGTCATGATCTCATATGTTGTGAACTTAAGCACCGCCCCCACCCCCAGATCAGCCTCCCTGCTCTGCGGGGAGTCTGCTTGAAGATTCTGTACCTTTGCCCCTCTCTCACTTACATATACACTCTCTCTCTCAAAATAAATATTTTTAAAAAATAAAGCTGCCATAGTTTATTGAATGGGTTACCATGTTTGCTTCCCAAATTCTTACATTGTCTTCACTTCTATTTTTATTATTGAAGAAAAGTTCTGTTAGTTTCAGGTGTATAACATAGTGATCCAACAATTTTATACCTTACTCAGCGGTCATCACAGTAAGTGAGGTCACCGTCTGTCACTACACGATGTTAATTACAATATTGACTATGTTCACTATGCATTACTTTTCATCTGCATGGCTTAATTGCTTTATAATTAGAAGTTTGTAACTCTGAATCCCTTTCATTCATTTTACCCTTCCCTTTGGCAATCACCAGTTTATTCTCTGTATTTGAGGCTGTTTCTATTTTTTTTTGGTTTTAGATTCCACATATAGGTGAAATCATATAGTATTTGTCTTTCTCCGTTGGACTTATTTCACTTAGTGTAATATCCTCTCGGTAAAACCATGTTGTTGCAATTGGCAAGATCTTAGTCTTTAAATAGTTGGGTGATATTCTAGTGTGTACATGCGCGCGCGCGCACACACACACACACACACACACACACACACCACCTTGTCTTTATCCATTCACCTATTGATGGATACTTGGGTTGCTGCCACATCTTAGTTATTGTAAATAATGCTGCATTAAGCATAGTCCATATATCTTTTCAAATTAGTGGTTTTATCTTCCTTGGGTAAATACCTAGTAGTACAATTGTTAGATCATATGGTATCTCTATTTTTAATGTTTTGAGGAAACTCTATCTAGTTTTCCACAGTGGTTGCAACAGTTTACATTCCCACCAGTAGTGCAAGAAGGTTTGTTTTTCTCCACATCTTTGCCCAATACCTGTTGTTTCTTGGGTTGTTGATTTTAGCCATTCTGACACATGTGAGGTGATATCTCATTTTGGTTTTGATTTGCATTTTCCTGATGATTGAAGTTGAGTATCTTACATTTCTCTCTGGATTTCATATATATTCTTTGGAACAAATGTCTATTTTTTAACCAGATAATTTGCTTTTAGTTTTTTGGGGGTTTTTTTGGTACTGAGTTTTTTTTATATATATTTTGGACACTAACCCCTTACTGGATATATCATTTACAAATATTTTCTCCCACTCAATAGGTTGCCTTTTTATTTTGCTGATGACTTCCTTTTTGTGCATTTTTATTTTTAATTTTTTAAAAATTTTTTATGTAGTTCTAACAGTTATTTTTGCTTTGGTTTCCCTTGCGTAAGGAGGCATACCCATACATATGTTGCTAAGGCCAATGTCTAAGAGATAATCACCCATGTTTTTCCCTAGTTTTATGGTTTCAGATTATGTATTTAGGCCTTTAATTCATTTTTACTTTACTTTGTGTATGGTTTCCTTCTTTTGCATGTAGTTGTGTAATTTTCCCAATACCACATATTGAAGAGACTGTCTTTGCCCCATTGTATGTTCTTGCCTCCATTTTCATAGAGTAATTGATCATATATGTATGGTCTCATTTCTGGGCTTTCTATCCTATGCCATTGATCTATGTGTCTATTTTTGTGCCAGTACTATACTGTTTTGATTAGTGTAGTTTTATAATAGTTCTTGAAATCTGGGATGGCAATACCTCTAGCTTTTTTCTTCTGTCGTGAGGTGGCTTTAATTATTCAGGGTCTATCTTTTGTTGTTCCACACAGACTTTAGGATTGTTTGTTCTAGCTAAGAAATGCTGTTGGTATTTTCATAGGGATTGCATTATTTAAAGTGTAGATTTCCTTGGGTAATATAGAAATTTGATTAATATTTTTTCTTTCAATCCATAAACATGGAATGTCTTTCAATTTCTTTGTGTTGTCTTCAGTTTCTTTCATTTCATAGTTTTCAGAGTACAGTTCTTTCACTCCTTTGATTAGATTTTTTCCTAGGTATCTTACCATTTTTGGTGCAGTTACAAATGGGATTGCTTTCCTGATTTCTATTTTTGCTGCTTCATGCTACAGCCTTTTTTTTTTTAAGTCTATTTTGTTTGATATAAGTATTACTAGCCTGGATTTTTTGTTGTTTTTGTTTCATTTGCATAGAATATCTTTTGTCATCCCCTAACTTATACTCTGTATGTGTCTTTAGATCTTTTTTTAAAAAAAAAAAATTATTTATTTATTTGACAGAGAGAGATCACAAGTAGGCAGAGAGGCAGGCAGAGAGAGGAGGAAGCAGACTCCCCACCTAGCAGAGAGCCCCACGCTGGCCTCGATCCCAGGACCCTGACACCATGACCTGAGCCAAAGGCAAGCGCCCTAAACCACCGAGCCACCCAGGCACCCTGTGTCTTTGGATCTTAAGTGATTCTCTGTAGGCAGCATATAGATGGGTCTTATTTTTTTATCCATTGAGTCCAAGTAGCCTTTGATTGGAGCATTTAGACCATGTATTATTTTCTGGTTGTTTTCGTGTTCTTTTCTGTTCCTTTCTTCTTCTCTTGCTAGGTCCCTCTTGTGTTTTGATGGTTTTCTTTAGTGTTATGCTTGGATTACTTTCTCTTTATTATTTTATGTATTACAGGTTTTTCATTTGTGATTACCATGTTCATAATCTTGTGTGTATAGCAATTTGTATGTAGTTGATAGTCACTTGAGTCTGAACACATTGTAAAAGCACTAAATTTTACTCCTTCCTCCATGTTTTATGTATATACCATATTTTTCATCTTTTGTGTGTACTTTGGCAACTTTTGTAAATACAATAGATTTTACTACTACTTTACTACTTAATCTCCATACTGGCTTTTAAGTGATTAATCTACTACCTTTAATATATGTTTGCTTTTACCAATGAAATTTTTCCTTTTATTATTTTCTTCTTGTTGTGGCCTTTCCTTTCCAGTGAAAGAAGTTCTCTTAACATTTCTTGTATGGTGCCTGGGTGGCTCAGTGGGTTAAAGCCTCTGCCTTTAGCTCAGTTCATGATCCCAGGACCCTGAGATCAAGGCCTGCATCAGGCTCTCTGCTTAGTAGGGAGCCTGTTTCCTCTGCTCTCTCTGCCTGCCTCTCTGCCTACTTGTGATCTCTTCTCTGTCAAATAAATAAATAAAATTAAAAAAAAATTTCTTGTAAAGCTGGTTTTGTAGTAATAAACTCCTTTAACTTTGGTTTAACAAGCTTTTTAACTTTCCTCCAATTCTAAAGAGTAACCTTGCTGGGTAAAGTATTCTTTAAATATATCATGGTACTCTCTCTGGCCTACAAATTTTCTGTAAATAAATAAATAAACAAATAAATAAATAAAAATCAGCTGTTAGCCTCATGGGGGTTTCCCTTGTATGTAACTGTCTGCTTTTCTCTTGTTTCTTTTAAGGTTCTCTATCATTAATTTTTGCCCATAAATACTATGTGTCTAAGTATTATTGTATTCATCTTGTTTGGGGTTCTCTGTACTTCCTGGATCAGTATGTATGTTTCCTTCCCTGCATTAGAGAAGTTTTCTGCCCCTCCAATAGGATCCCTATAATGCGAAATGTTATTAGACTTGATGTCACAGAGCTCCCTTAACCTGTTATCATTTTTTTTATTATTCTGTTTGCTCTTCAGCTTGATTGCTTTTATATTACCCCATCTTACAGATTGATCTCTACACATCTTATAATCTGCTGATTTCCTGTAGTGTATATTTCTTATCTCCTTGTTAAAGTTTTCACTGAATCATCCAGCTTTTTTCTCAAGACCAGTGAGTGAGTATCTTTATGACCATTAATTTGCACTCTGAGATTTTGTCTTGTTCTTGGATTTTGGACACATTCCTCTGTCTCCTCATTTTGTCTAACTCTGTTTTTTTCTATGTATTATGTCATCTCTGCCTTCTGTTCTTGAAAGCTATTCTGGATATGTGGAAGATATCCTGTGGTGCCCTATAGGCCAACCCTCCCTGGTCACTAGAATGAGGTGCTCCGGGGACATCATGTTCCTCTGGTGACTAAACTAGCTTAATGACCTGGTACATCTGCTGTGGTGGTACTGGCCAGGGTTTGCTCCTGGTGCTGTTGAGAGGCCTGGCTGTAGCCACCATGGGCTTGCTGGTGGTTGGGACCAGCACCAGTCATTAGCCTCTGTGACAACTGCAGGCACATGGAAGGGCAGGATTTGCTCACTGTGCAGCTACCTAAGAGGCCTCATTACATGACCTGTGGGTGCCCTGGTATGTGGAATTATCTCCCACTCTCGGTCTGGCAGGAGCCACTTTGGAAGGACACCAGTCCCCACCAGGGCTGCCTGCCAGCTGTGATAGGGCAGAAGCTGCTTTGAAGGGGTGACTGCTAAGGCAGGGGGGTTGAGTGGGGCAGCACGTGGTGATAGCAGTGTGAATGGAAAGTGTTAGGACTGGCTCCATCAAGTGTCTGGCTATCATTGCTGGGGTAGGCAAACAAAACAGTGCTCACCAGCCTTCTTGTTCCTGGAGAAATTTGCAGGTCCCTGCCCCTCTGGCACCTGTCATAAAATTAGTCAAGAAATGTCCAACTCTATCATAAGTGCTTTTCAAACTACTGCGTCCATGATGTGTCTCAGGTTGAGTTATGTAGCCTCTTGACTCCGTAAGGGTAGAGACTTGGTTTCCTGTCTCCTTTGTGCTCTCTTGGAGTTAAGTCCTACTGATTTTTTTTTTATTTAAAGATTTTATTTATTTATTTGAGGGGGGAGGGCCAGAGGGAGCAGCAAACACCCTGCTGAGCAGGGAGCCCAACACAGAGCTCGATTCTGGGACTCCAGGATCATGACCTGAGCCCTGACTGAGCCACCCAGGCACCCCAAAACATGCTGATATTTAAAGCTGCCAGAGTTAAAACCACTGTTTTATAAATCCAGACACTATGGGGACTTGCTTTACCAGCGCAGGTCCCCAAGGCCAGGGTTGCCTGGTATGGGTTTTAATCCCTTTGCCCCTCCATGCTTGTAATGTCCCTGTTGTTTATAGTTGGTTATGTGGAGGGTTGGTGTTGCTGCCTCTCCTTTTTCCCATGTGGCCTGCCCCTTACAGCTAGCCATGGAAGATCTATGCTGCCCATCTTCATGGCATTTTCAGAGCAATAGATCTAATTATTTTTCTGGTGTGTCTGTGGGACAAGGTGAGCTCAAGATCCTCCTACTCTACCATCTCCTCATCCTTGCCCAATTTAAACCTAATATCTTTGCCTCGAGAGCCTCTCTGGTTTCATGTTTCTAGAAAATAAACCAAATCATCTTCCAAAAAGAGTGAGGGTGGGGAGGAGATAAGTAAATGTCTAATTCTTACTCTAGGGACTTTCAGATAAGCCCCATGTATTTTTAGCCTTACCACCCTAGTCATCCTTCCTGCATTGAATCTGTCTTTATTATCCCCATCATAACACATTTGTTTAGAATAGATCTTTCTACAACATTTTATTTGTTTAACAAAAAAATTATGTGCTGTTTACTGTATGCTACTACAGGTCTAATCCCTCTGCAGATAAAACTCATTTCCAAAACACAACAATCCTATGAGGTAATATTATTCTTCCCATTTTACAAACAAGGAAACTGAGCACAAAGTCATTTGCCCAAGTGATACAGTTATGAAATGGCAATGCTACATTTTGAATTTAGGCAATTTGGCCCCAAGGGTTTTGTTCTGAGCCACCATATGATTGTTGGCTCTAATATTGGGTCACTTGTGGCTTGGGGTTATGAACATCGGAGTTTACTGAAGGTAGAACTTGTTTCCAATTTTGTTGTGTTGGAGTAAATTCCAAGAGGACATAGCAAGCTTTTTTGAATTCCTCCTATGGTTAGAGTTTTAGACTAGATATAATTACGTTCCTTAAAATCCTAACCACTGGTTAGAGGGACAGTAGTATAAGAACACTGTAAGTTGGAAAAAATAACATGCAGCCAGAAGACTGCATGTTAAGTTTCTGGGGATTTTGATATTTTGTCTCAGTTTCAGCAAGCCATCTGAGACTTTTTAATAACTTTAATGAGTTACAGTTATACTTAGAGTTATATAAGTAAACTATAAATAAACTATATATTTAAAGTATAGGATATGATAACTTTTGACAAATAATGGTGAAACCATCATCAAAATCTAGATAATGAGTATATCCATCATCCCCATAGTTCATTGCTGTCCTTTACAAACTGATCTGCATTGTCACTAGTGATTAGTGCGCGTTTTTGAGTTTTTGTAAAAATTGAACCATGAAATCAGAAAGTATGCCCCCTTTTTATATTCCTTTTCTCATAATAATTACTTTAAGAGACTCATCCACATTTTTTTTGGTATATCAAAGTTTATTCCTTTTGTTGCTAAGCAGTGTTCCATTGTATGGATATGTTGCATTTCTTTATCCATTCACCTGTCAGTGGATATTTGGTTGGTTTCCAGTTTTTACCTATTATAAATAAAGCTGCTATGAACATTATGAACAGTATGATAAGTCTTTTAAGACATTCTCATAGGTGTATTTCATTGTTTTAACTACTTACCTTTCCCTAATTATTTTATTTTATTTTTTTTGGTGAAGCATTGGTTGAATTTCCTCCCCCATTTTTGAGAATTGTTCTTTGTAAATTCTGGATACAAATCTTTTATCACATGTGTGATCTATTAATGTTTTCCTTCCCACCTCTTTTGATTACTTGACCTTTATACTAACTGAGGTGGTATAAGACCTCAAAACTTTCTTTTTCGGAGGTAATTTGATTAAAATAAATTCTTTGTGTGATTTCATGGAAAGGCAAAGAACTTTGTTTTATCCAGTCCCGGGTCCCCTACTTGATAGTACTTTTTCTTCCCTTCCTTTTCTGTTGGCTTCAAGAACTCAACCTCTTTCCTCTCTGGAAATTGCTAATGCCCCTCTACCTCTTTGACTCTTTTTCCTTGCAAGCCTGCCTGCAAATGAGAAGCTGTATTTCTGCTTTCTTCTTTCTTAATGTCCTGAAGATAAGCACACAGACCCTTGTTATTTTAAGAAGGTTAGTGCTAATCACTATGGGGAAACAGATGGTAATAGCAAAAATAGCATTACCAGGAAAGTTACAAAGGTTCTAGAAATTTTACAAAATTCTTACAGTGGTATTCTCTGGTCCATGGTTCTTGGCTCCTTGTGAAGGGATAATAATCAGCCATTTGTATACTGTTTTTATTGTTTGTGTGTGGAGCTCCTTAGCCACTTTTAGCAATCTTTCTAATCAGAAAATGCAGTAAAACTGAAGATTCAATAGACGCTGTATTCCCTCAAGTGGGAAGCTTATATCTCTGTAGATAATCCAACTTGGTGATAGCTGTAGTCTACCCAAGACCAACTGATGAAGGTATCTCAACACAATGATTTTGGGGTTGCACAGGTGATTCCATACGGAATATCCTTGGAAATAAAGAAAACTCAGGAAATCCATGGATATAAATAGGATCCAGAATCAGAGTTCTATTAATGAGTTTCCAGAGGCTAGGAAAACAGAGACCAACTCTTAGAGTTTTCAGAAATCTGTCAATAGTTTGAGTCTCTGGGAGTTGAGTGATGGAGAGCTGGTGAGGAGTGGGAGCGAGTTAAGGGTTAAGACAACCAGACACAAAATATCCACATAGTAGACAGTGATGGCTGAAATTAGAAAGTTAGTGTTGACTGGAATCAGATTTAAAAAGCCAGTCTCAATGGTAGATTGAGTCAAATAGCAGTGAAGGCACAGGTCATTTGGTGTCACTAATTGTAAAGAGGAGTGTCAGCCATGCCAGCAGCATGGCACAGTGTCCTTGAAGGTTTCTGAGATTCAGCTACATGTGGTTCTTTTCTTTCACCTGGTCTGTTTTAAAGATGACTGCCTTTGCCAATTGTCTATTTCCTTACATGGCTCAGCTCATTTTAACCTGCCATGTGAGTTCATAGATGGTTAGAGGCGGCATAAACACGACTTCACCCTCCTCATTTAACGTCTAATGAAAAATATAAACATTAACTTAAAAAAAATATGTATTGGTCCATGAAGTATCAGGGAAGAGGACCCAAACACATGTCAACAGGCCTTAAGGAGATTCCTTCTCAAGTCCTTTCTGCACTATGAATTCATCCTCTATCACACCTGTATCCTTGTGCCATTGCATAGTTTCAGTATCAAATGAGATGATGTTTGTGAAAGCTCTCTGCAAATTGGGACAACAGCAGCAAAATAAAGTCCGAGGCTCAGTCAGTGATGCATTTAAATCACACACTGGGTGGTCCCAGGAATCAGAATTTGGAAAATTTGTGTCAGATTATGTGTAGGCACATATAAAGAAAAAGAAATGACCCGGAAGTCTCTGTAAGCTAGGGGAAATGGGACACAACTAAATATCAATAATAATTACTATTTGCTGCACATATACTACTTTCTCATCTCATTTCATTCCTACAGTGAACTCTGAATGATTCCCTCTATTTTAAGAATGGGGTGATGGAGACTTTGAGAGGTTGGGTAAACTCTCCAAAGGCAATGAGGCAGAAGAAGCTGAGGCAGGATTATAAGACCATGGGCTAAGCTAACTACACTGTCCTACAGTCCTCCCTAACAAAAATAAAAGTTCCTGGAAGACGTTGGGGCATACTATGGGTGATAGCCAGCCTACCACAATAGGGCTGATTTTATTTCCTATCAAGAGATTCCTGAGAGGTGGGTACATACTTACCAAGGTGATGCCCTACGAGAAAGTGAGTGTTCAAAGAACAAAGTACGCTCTCCAGGGGAGATTTCCATCAAGGGACAAACTAACTACCCAATTACCTGCCATCAACAAATTTAAGAGGAAGACTTCCCCTGACCTCCTGTTTGGAAAATAGGGTATGAAATTGCCTCATTAAAAGGGGACAGAAGAGCCTTCTATTTCACTGATAATGCACTTATGAGAGCTGCAGAGGCACTGGCCCCATTGTCATTCAGGAAAGCTAATTAAGCTTAGAAATGGCCTTAATGGATTGGAGAAACAGAGAAAATCTCTTCTCTTTCCCAAGCTCCTAACTCCTGTGCAGGAGTATCTCATTAACATCAGGGTTCTGATTATGTAAGACCCAGGGATTTGCTATCCAAGGGAAGGGAAGCACTATTTTGACATTCCAGTGACAATAAAGAGGAATGAAAAATTTCTGCAGGTGGACCTAAGTTTGCAAACGGCAGAAAGCAGAATTAACAGATTTTGACAAAAACTGATTTAGACCCCATTACCAGCTTTACTGAAAGGAGACGGAAATGGATCTTCTGGAAGCTTGAAGAATGTAGCTTGGGTGGCACCGTAGGTTGGTTGTGAATATTGAATGATTTACTGCAGTGATTCTAAAGAAAGGGCTATGTTTGCCCTTCAAGGGATGTTTGACAATGTCTAGAGACATTGTTTATTGTCACATTTTTATTACCAGTAGGGTGCTGCTGGCATCTAGTGGGTAGAGACCAAGGATGGTATTAGACACCCTAAAATACACAGGACAGCCACCCCCCATCACACCCCCCTCCCCGAATATCTAGCCCAAAATGTGAACAGTGCTGAGATTGAGAAACCCTGAACCCTAGGACAAAAAAGAAATTCTTAGGACAGTACCTGGCACAGAGTGAGCTCTCAGTAAGTGTCAGCTGTTGCTTCTATTCCTACAGAGCCTACACAGCACAAACCTGCTTTGGCAAGGAAACGACTCCTGCTGCCATGGAACAGCAATGGTCCCAGCTGCTGAGCCAGGAACTTCAGTCTGGCTGTAGGTACTCCTGCTTCCAGAGACAGACTCCTACAAGGTTTTTGATTCTTGGCATCATTAACTCCTAGGTCAAAGTGGGCTGGTGTAAAGGATTGATGAAATGTGGGTCATGGATCATGTCTGAGCGGCACAAGAGGACAGAAAAGACACTATCTGAGGTTTTCCTCTTTTGTAATGGGGGGTGGGACCTACTTCCCGCCAGGATTCCTAAGATGAAGATTCGGCAAACAGCAAGGAATTCAGTTAGACAAAAAGAATAACAAATACCCATTACACTGCAGTATTTAAATCAGTGATTCTGAGAAGGACTAGAGATTCATTATCATGAAAACAGTAGAAAGTTTAAGGAGTACAACTACAAGAGAAAAAACAAAACAAAACACTGTTCTTTCAATCTACTGTAATGATCAACCCACAAGTCATTTTTTTTATTGTTACTTAATTTTTTTTTTCCAGTGTTCCATGATTCATTCCCCACTCCCCACACCCAGTGCTCCACGCTTTAGGTGTCCCCAGTACCCACCACCAGGCTCTCCCATCCCTCCACCCCCCTCCCTCCAAGTCCCTCAGTTTGTTTCTGTGTCCAAAGTCTCTGTTGTTTCGTTTCTCTCCCTGGATTACCCTAGTTCCCATTTACTTTCCTTCTCCTACTGTCCTCCAGGTTACCCCTCATGCACCGCAAGTAAG
>PITA01027771.1:0-20432 GCA_004023965.1 Spilogale gracilis | reverse complement strand
TGTTAATTTTGGCCATTCTGACTGGTGTAAGGTGGTATCTTAGAGTGGTTTTGATTTGAATTTCCCTGATAGCTAGTGACGCTGAACATTTTTTCATGTGTCTGTTGGCCGTTTGTATATCTTCTTCGGAGAAGTGCCTCTTCATGTCTCTTGCCCATTTTTTGATGTGTTCATCTTCTTTTTGGGTGTTGAGTTTGAGAGATATCCTATTTATTAAGTGACCTATTGACCTGTGTTCTGTAAATGTGGAGAGGAACGGACTTCCAATTTTAGGCTAAATTTGATAAGTAAAAGTTTAATGAACATTTTAAACAATGTGACATTAAAGATTTGTCGTGATAATAGACGGTGTGTTTAGGAGAGTTCTGTCAGGACTAAGTTAATAATTGTAATAATTATCTGCCTCAACATCTACATCAATAGCGCCTGATGAGTCTCCTTCTTGGGAGAAGCAAAGATAGTCCTATGCATCTGGCCTTGTATCTAGGTGAGAAGGATCAGGCCATAGGCCAAGGGCCGGTCATTCCCCTGCATGCTCACCTCGGGCCACCTGCCTCTCACTTCTGACCCAGTTCTGCCCACGGTACCTGTTAGTCAAGGACTGTGCCTTGGATGACAACGAGGACTGAGCCCGTGAGGAGCACAGCGAGGATGGAAGTGATCGGCCTGATGGCTGCGTCTCTGACCAGAGGGGCAGCCAGGGTTGTGGCTGGTGCTCCTGAAATGGAAACAATACTGAGAGCCCCTGTCTGGAGCCCCAGACTGGGCAGGATGAGTCTTCAGCTGCTGCTGCCCCGGGTAATCCTACAGCTCGGATATCCTCCTGCCACCACGTTTGTGGCAGCCGCTGTGACCGGTTGTGGGGAAGGATAAGGGGGGGTGTTTCACGTAGATCATACCGCTAATGGGGGAAGCAAGGCTTTCCATATAGACAGTCACTCCTACTGTATCAGAAGAAGGGACACATATACATAGTTACAGAGACATCTTGATATTTCACCTGGCATTGAAGGATTTCATGAAATAGAACAGACAAGATGAAAAACAACAATGAGGCTCAGAAAAGGGAACAGTAAGAAGTAAATCTCTGGAAACAGAATGATGCCTTTAGCATGGGGCCAAGAGGAAACCCACAATGAGAGGACCCAAGGTATGCACAGTAGGGAGAAGGGAAAGGATGCGAGAACATACTAGTGGCCCATGCACTCCTAAGAACAACTCATCATGTATGCATCACTTACACACACACACACACACACACACACACACACACACACACACACACACTATGGTGGGGTCGCCAAACCCTTTCAAGAGAGCCAGCACTCTATCCAGTCTCCCTAGTTACCTGTGCTCTGCCACCTCTCATCCCAGGGCCCCTGCACCTGCTGGAGCCAGCTCCTACAGTCTCCGTATGCGATCCTCACCAGGAGCTCGGTCAGCTCTCGGTCACTGTCCAACATGCCCTTAACTTGTTGGTCTCCAGAATGATCCACTGTCCACTTTCTGTTCGCCGGGTCAAAGAGGTGGGTCATCTGTCCATTGAAGCCAAACTGCAGGGATCCTCGGGTGTGTCTGTGGGCCCCACGCTCACACATCAGCGTGCCCTGCATGGTGACAGAATCTGCCCCCGCCCCCACCACGGAAACAAGTCAGCCTCTGGTCTTGACCAATCCTTGGCCCCACCTGCTGTGCACTCCTCAGCTCCCCTTTGGCCCTCCAGGTCCTGCTCTGGCCTCCCTGTCTGCCCTGGCTGCTGGGCCTTGTGGGTGGGGACCTACTTCTCAGTATTACATAAACATGATAGCTCCCTGGCCCTGCCATACTGTTCTCCTTCTCCCTGGGCCTTCGGACTCACCGCTCTTGGTGAAAATCTCTGCTTTGATGTCCAGCAGTTTCTTTCTGAATTCTTGCGCCAGGTCTTCCAGAGGTTCCTTCTGTGTACCCCAAAATGCTGTTTCCTTCAGCTTCATCCCCAGAGGACCAATGGGTTTGAGCTCCTTGTTCTCACAAACATAGGAAACAAACTTGTTTCTATTGACATGGCCTTGAAACTCAAACCATGATTGTCCAGGCCTGGTTGAAGATTTAATGTTAAAATTGTAGTAAAGCAAGAGAGCATCTGTGAAGGAAAAACACAGGTAGAGGTTGGGGTTGGGAAACAATGACATGCAGGCACCCCCTCCCATCCAGGTGAGGGCAAGAGAACGTGTGCAAGACAGAGCAAGGATTGTCCCTGCACAGGGGTTCCCCGAGCAGGAGAGGCTGGTGCTCTTGCCCTGTTCCAGTAGGATCAGGATGCCCCTGCCTGGCAGGAAGCCACATATGCCCAGACAGGAAGCCGTGCCTCCCAGGCTGACCCCCAGCATCACTCAGTCTCTACCCAATGCAGCCGCAGGCCAGCCTGGCCACAGCAGAGGAGTCTACATGTCAGAGACCGTCAGCATGTAGGCCAGTGTCCTGTAGGAAGATGAGGGGCAGGGCGGGGGCTGCTCCTGAGGAGCTGGAGCAGGGTGGGGGCGGGGTGAGGATAGGAGCCAAAGTCAGAGAAGCAAGAGTTCCAGACCATGAGTCACAGGATTCAGCAGTTCCCACGAGATGGCGCTAATGTGCTATAAGGATGGGGCCCAATAAACTGAAGAAAGGCCAGTCCAACGTTGCATTGGCTAGGTTAGGAAGAATTTCCAAGCAGAGGCTAGGGGAAGGGATTACCAGACTCTGAGTGCATAGATCAGAATGATATAGAAATAGAAGCAAAACAAAAAGAAAACTCCTCCCAAAACAAAAAACCCGAAAAAGATCCACAAACTATATCCATGGGGAGCACTGGATGGTGATTCATTGAGAAGTCGCGGTGTTCTGTGGGGTACGGGTCCTGCGCGATCTCCCTAGTTGCCCATTATCTGGGGCTCGGGAGTTCAGGTTCCCGACCCCGAGGGCAGGCGGGGGCTGGCGGCGACCGCAGACACTCCGCCGCGGTCCTTCCCTCTCCCACCACGCCCCCTTCGCCCAGGATACGCGCGCCCAGGTCGCCTAGGTCCCGTCTTCTCCGTCCCACAGGGGAACAAACTCCCCGCAGACTACCTAGAGCCGGAAAGGAGCCCGCGGCGGGGACCTGGGGCGGGGGAGGGGTGGCCCCAGCCGACGACAAGGTTTCTGGTCTCCAGGACTCACATGTGCTTCCTCCGCGGCGCGCCGCGGGGATCCCGGGCAGCAGGGGCAGAAACAGGACGGACAAGGGCAGCGCGAGCTCGGTGGCGGCGGTGGGCAGCATCGCCACGGAAGCCCCGGGGGAGGCGCGGAGGGGCTTCGGTAGGACCTCGCGGGCCGGGAAGGGCAGAAAGTGCTTGCTGCGGCCGGGCCTGGGCTTCGCGGGGGCGCCCTCTTCTCTCACGCAGGTGTGCCTGGTCCTCCGTCCGGGAGAAGGTGCTCGGTGTCGTGCAAGCTTCCCTTCTTGTACTTGAGGCCGCGGCGAGAGAACACGAGCGGAGGGACATGGAGACGTCGAGGAAGCGACCGAGAACCGAGCCCCAGGCAGAACCGCGAGCTGTCCGGACCTAGTGATGGTGCGGCTGTCCGTCGAGGCGGCTGATTGGAGGGGTGGTGCGAGACTCCAGAGTGACTGAGGCGGACACCGGGGGCGGGGCGCCGGGCGGGGGGCTTAGGGAGGTCCGCGGTACTTGCAAGTAGTGACTAAACTTTGCAGGGCGCGGGGGCGGGGACGGGGGCGGAGAAGGGGCGGGGAAGGGGCGTGGCGAAGGCGCCCGGCTGTGGTGCAGGCGGGGTGGAAGCCGGCGGATAGTCAGCACTTTAAAACCACTAGACACCTAGATGTGCTTAGGGGTATGACAAGTTCACTGCTGTTCTTTTGTCAGGTCCCACTAGGCTTCCTTCCCTCTGCCTTTTATAAGAATCAAATTTGTTGAGATATAATGGATAGGCAATCCTCCCCTTCTTTTTGAAGGCACGTAGCTTCAAGTCCCTTGTCTTCGGAAGTGTAGGAGAAGCATATATATGGGTATTTACCAAATTCTGAGTCATGTTCTTGGACTATGGAAGTAAAAGCAGAGGAACACTCTTACTCCAGCTACGCATCCTCTTAGCAACCCATAAATTCTACAGAGAATTCTGTTTCCAAGCTTTACAGGGAGAACAAAAAGGAGTGATTTTTTTTCCCACTGTGACCACAGTTTAGCTGTGAGACAAAGTGAGTGTTGGGGCTAGAGAACATCACTTTCACTCAGCCTCATTTTCCTATTCTGCAAATTGCATAAAATAAGCCACATAATGCTAGGCTTATGATAAGTATGATATATAATAAAGTATCCCATCCCCTTTAATCATTGGAAACACTGATGTTAATTCTGGGCTCTGAGAACTAAATAGGCACATTATAAACAACAGCACCAAACTGGAGAAACCCAACTCAGCTGACTTAATCAGGTATGACCAGATATTTGTAGGGCGCTAACAGAAGCTTAATGAACTGTTCTATGTTAAGTGTTTATTATTTATTTATTTATTTATTTATTCAGTGAACATAGATTTGTCGAATTTGGGGTTCTTTTTACAGAGCAACTCAAGATATTTGGGTCTGTTGGTAAACAGGTCCTGTGTCAAACTGGAGAATTTACTAGGAGAAGTCATGTGTTTCTAAAAATTGTGAAAGGGGTTTATAAATATGCCAATCTGCTAGGAAGTCTAGAATAAGAGACAGCCCACTACTCTTTACTTCTTAAGTTTCACCAGAAATTTAGGTTTTGAAGGGTTAAGAATTCTAGTATAGAAGCTCAAGGAATCATATTAAATAATTTAACATACATTTACTGAATATATCTAATCTGCTTAAATTGAAGTAACACTTTCCTTGTTGAGGAGAAATCACTAATTTTGTTTTCTTTTTCCTAATTTTTAAAATTTCAAATCAATTAAACGACATATAATGAGTTACTAGGTTCCGAGGTAGAGGTAGCAATTCTTGTCTCACATAACACACAGTGCTGATTATTATACCGCAGGCCCCCCGCCCCCACAGTGTCTAACACCTACTCTGTCCATCCCTCCCCCCCTCCCCTCTAGCAACCCTCAGTTTGTTTTCTGTGATTTAAAGTCTCTTATGGTTTGTCTCCTTCTCTGCCTTGTCTTCATTTATTTCCCCCTCCCTTCCCCCATGATCCTCTGTTTCGTTTCTTAAAGTCCACATATGACTAAGACCATAGGATACTTGTCTTCTCTGCATGACTGGCTTCCTTAGCAGAATACCCTCCAGTTCCATGCTTGTTGTTGCAAATGGCAAGATTTCTTTTTTTTTTTTTGATGGCTAAGTATATATACCACATCTTCTTTATGCATTCATCTGTTGGTGGACATCTGGGCCCTCTCCCTAGTTTGCCTATGCTCGACATTGCTGCTATAAGCATTGGGGAGCAGCTGCCCCTTCAGATCCCTACATTTGTATATTTGGGGTAAGTCCACAGCTGTGTAATTGCTGGGTCATAGGGTAGCTCTATTTTCAACTTTCTGAGGAGCCTCCATACTGTTTTCCAGAGGGGCTGCTCCAGTGTAGAAGGTTCCCCTTTCTCTGCATCCTCGCCAACACCTGTCCTTTCCTGACTTGTTAATTTTAGCCATTTTAACTAGTGTGAGGTGGAATCTCAGGGTGGTCTTGATTTGCATTTTCCTGCTATCAGGTGACCTTGGACAATATTCCCTGTGCCTGTTGACCATATGGATGTCTTCTTTGGAGACATGAACGTCTTCTGTTCATGTCCTGATTGGGTTATTTGTTCTTGGCTGTTGGCTTTGATCACTTCTTTATACATTTTGGATAGTAGCCCTTTATTTGTCCTTTGCAATATCTTCTCCATTTCTGTCTTGGTATTAGGTTTTGTTGACTGATCCTTTGCTGTCCAAAAGATATTTATTGAGGTACCTAGGTGGCTTAGTTGGTTAAGCGTCCTTCTGCTCAGGTAATAATCTCAGGGATGGAGGCCTACATGGGGCTCCCTGCTCGGCAGGGAGTCTGCTCTTCCCTCTGCCTCTGTCCATCCACCCTGCTCGGGCTCTCTCTCTGAAATAATTAAAATCTTTAACAACAACAACAACAACAAAACCAAGAGCTTTTTATCTTGATAAAGTCCCAATAGATCATATTTCCCTTTGGTTCCCTTGCCTTTGGAGATATGTCTTACAAGAATTGCTGAGGGCAGGCGCATAGAACTTGCTGTCTGTGTTCTTCTGTAGGATTTTGATGGATTCCGGTGTCACAGTTAGGTCTTTCACCCATTTTGAGTCTGTTTTTGTGCAAGGTGTTGTTAGAAAATGGTCCGGTTTCCCTCTGATGCATGTGGCTGTCCACTTTTCCCAACACCATTTGTTGAAGAGACTGTCTCTTTTTACACTGGATATTTTTTCCTGCGTTGTCAAGGATTAGTTGACCATAGAGTCAAGGGTCCATTTCTGGGTTCTCTATTCTGTTCCATTGAACTATGTGTCTGTTTCTGTGCAGTATCATACTGTGTTGAGGATTATAGCTTTGTAATAGAGGTAATAGAGCCTGAAGTCCAGAACTGTGATGCCACCAGCTTTGGTTTTTTCTTTCAACATTCCTTTGACTATTTGGGGTGTTTTCTGTTCCTTACAAATTTTAGGATTACTTGTTCCAGCCCCGGGAACAAAGTTGATGGTATTTTCATAGGGATGACATTGAATGTGTAGATGCTGTAAGTAGCATAGACATTTAACAATATTTGTTCTTGCAATCCATGAGCATGGAACGTTTTTCCATTTCTTCTTCTTTAATTTCTCTCATGAGGGTTCTATAGTTTTCTGTAGTTCTGTAGTTTGCTTCTTTGGTTAGGTTTATTCTTACATATCTTATGGTTTTATGTGCAATTGTAAATGGGATCAAATTTTAAATTTCTCTTTCTATCATTGTTAGTGTGTAGAACTGCAACTGCTTTCTCCGCATTGATTTCCTACCCTGCCAGTTTGCTGAATTCCTGTATGAGTGCTATCAATTTTTGGGTGCAGTCTTTTGGGTTTTCCATATAGAGTATCATGTCATCTGTGAAGAGTAAGCATTTGCCTTTTTCTTTGCCAATTCAGATGCCTTTGATTTCTTTTTATTGTCTGATTGCTGAAGCTAGGACTTCTAGTATGATGTTGAACAACTTGTTGAGAGGGGACATCCCTGCCTTGTTCCTGACTTTAGGGGGAAAACCCTGAGATTTTGCCCATTGAGAATGCTATTCGCTGTGGGCCTGCCATATCTGGCTTTGATGGTATTGAGGTATTCCCTCTCTGCCTACACCATGAAGAGTTTTCATCAAGAGAGGATGCTGTACCTTGTGAAATGCTTTTTTCTGCATCTATTGAGAGGCTCATATGGTTCTTCTCCTTTCTTTTTTTAAGGTCGTGTATCACAGGGGTGGCCTGGGTGGCTCAGTCATTAAGCGTCTGCCTTCGGCTCAGGTCATGATCACTGACTCCGGGAATTGAGCCCCACATCGCCCTCCCGGCTTGGTAGGAAGCCTACTACTTCCTCTCTCACTCCCGTTGCTGTGTTCCCTCTCTAGCTGTGTTCGTTCTTGGTCAAATGAATAAATAATATCTTTAAAAAAAAAAAGTAGAGTATCACATGGATTGGTTTCCAGATGTTGAACCATCCTTATAGCCCAGCAATAAAAACCACTTAGCCGTGGTGAATAATCCTTCTAATGTACTGTAGCATCCTACTGTATCCTGACAGTTTCTTGGCTGTCACACTGATGTCCTCCCAGTTTTCGTGATGTCCCCTGATGCCAACATTTTACAACGTATTTCCCCCACACCAAGACATTCTCCTGGATCACCACAGGATCATCTCTTAGTAGGTCTCATGGTACTTGAGTGCCTCTCATCCTCAGGCTCTGCTTCAAGGTGTTCCAATAACGTCTGTTATGGTCAAAAAGATCGATGGACTTGGATGTTTTCAATTTCCTGGGTGTGCTGAAGATGAGGGTTAGAATGTTTTATTTGCCTCTTTGATTGAATGGTTTAATTTTTAAATGTAGGTGAAGATGGGGCGCCTGGGTGGCTCAGTCAGTTAAGCGATTGCCTTCGGCTCAGGTCCTGATCCTGGAGACCGGGGATTGAGTCCCACATCGGGCTCCCTGCTCAGCAGGAAGCCTGCTTCTCCCTCTCTCACTCCCCCTGCTTGTGCTCCCTCCCTGGCTGTGTTTCTCTCTGTCAAATAAATAAATAAAATCTTAAAAAAAAAATGTAGGTGAAGAAATTTAGATTTAGGAGGCCACTGGGACTGTATGTTGTCCAGGAGTTCTAAAATATATATTTGAAAGCTTTGTTCATCTGGTGTTTTGGCCTAGTTTGTGTTACTTTTTGACAGTAGTTCAGATTATTTGCTCTTAGAGAGAAACAGCAATTTCCTAACATGTTGTATATATTGTACCTCTCTTGGCTATTATATGGTTAATTTTTTGCTATGACACATAGCAGTACAGTAAACAGTCCTACATTTCTATTGGGTTTTGTTCCCCATGTGTTTCTAGCTTCGAATTAACACTGGGATTGTCATGGAGTAGGATAAGCACATCACCACTGTCTAGGTAGGGGAAAATATAGGGCAAATGAATGATTTCATTAAAACTCCTACCAACACATAGGAGAACTCTTGTTATTCCATTTCCTGTCCACCACTTGGTATACCTTTCTATAAAATTTTTTCATTTCATGCATATATATAGAAAGTCTCTTGTTCTTCATGTTGTCTTCAACACTTGGGATATATTTAGTGATTTCATAGGAAACCGGAGTCCCTGAACAAAGGAGGATGTCGGTGAATGAGAGAGCCCCAAAGATTCTTCTCGATCTCCTTCCAGGCATCTCTGACTTGCCGGCTTTCAGTGTCTTTATTTATAAGCAACAAGTTATAGGCAACACGTAAAGGGAAAGTTTTTTATGGGAAATAATTTTTGATTACACAGTGTTCTGATCAATGAAACACAGGGCTTTGATTAGTGAAACATGCTTTTGTAGGTGCACATAGCTACAATTTACATCATCTCCCTCAACCAAAATGAGGACATGTTGATTAATAAGGTTTTTTATGATTTCTTACACCTAGTTCCTAGATAAGAAAGGGTACATTAATCATATGGTGTTTTTAAAGCATGTCTTACAGAAAAGAAAGCAATTAAAAGGCTTAGATGAGTTATTTATATAGTTTTAGCTACATTATTAATTCAATGGCCCGAAGTTAGTCTGTTTGGCATCAAAGGTAAAAGCGCTTGCTGAAGCCTCCTTTCTATGACTGGGTGCGGAACTCTTTATTTTATGGATCCTTTATGTGTGTAGCAATATTCTTGTTAGTACAGTTTTATTTTTATTTTATTTTTTTAAATATGATTTTATTTATTAATTTGAGGGAGAGAGAGATCACAGGCAGACAGAGAGGCAGGCAGAGAGAGGAGAAAGCAGGCTCCCTGATGAGCAGAGAGCCTTGATCCCAGGACCCTGAGATCATGACCTGGCTAATGATGATGAACATTTTTCATGTGTCTGTTAGACACTGTGTCTGTTCATGTCTTCTGCCCATTTTTGATGTGATCATCTTGTTTTTGATTGTTGAGTTTGAGGAGTTCTTTATAGATCTTGGATATCAGACCTTGTAGTGTCATTTGTGAATATCTTCTCCCATTCCATGCATTGCTTCTTTGTTTTGGTGATTGTTTCCTTTGCTGTGCAGAAGCTTTCAATTTTGATGAAGTCCAAAAGTTCATTTTCACTTTTCTTTCCTTTCCTTTGGAGACATGTATTGAAAGAAGTTGCTGTGGCTGACGTCAAAGAGGTTACTGCCTATGTTCTCTTTTAGGGTTTTGATAGATTCCTGCCTCACATTCATGTCTTTCATCCATTTCCTTTTTTTTTTAAGATTTTTATTTATTTATTTGACAGAGAGAAACACAGCTAGAGGGGAAACAAGAAGAGGGGGAGTGAGGGATGGGAGAAGCAGGCTTCCCGCTAAGCAGGGAGACTGATGCTGGGCTCCATCCATGGACTCCGGGATCAAGATTTGAGCCGAATGCAGATGCTTAATGACTGAGCCACCCAGGCACCCCCTTTCATCCATTTCAAGTTTATCTTTGTATGTGGTGTAAGAGAATGGTCGAGTTTCATTCTTCTATACATAACTGTCCAATTTTCCCAGCACCATTATTTGAAAAGACTATCCTTTTTCCAGTGGATATTTTTAAATGCTTTGTCGAAGATTATTTGACCATAGAGTTGAGGGTCCATATCTGGACTCTCTACTCTGTTCTGTTGGTCTATGTGTCTGCTTTTGTGCCAGTGTCATGCTGTCTTGGTGATCACAGCTTTGTGATAAAGCTTGAACTCAGGTAACATGATGCCCCCAGCTCTCTTTATCTTTTCAACATTCCCTTAGCAATTTGGGGTCTTTTTTGATTCCATACAAATTTTAGGATTGTTTGTTCCAGCACTTTGAAAAATGCTGGTGGAATTTTGATTGGGATGGCACTGAAAGTATAGATTGCTCTAGGCAGTATAGACATTTTAACAATGTTTATTCTTCCAATGCATGTGCATGAAATGCTTTTCCATCCTTTTGTGTCTTCTTCAATTTCTTTCATGAGTGCTCTGTAGTTCTTTGAGTACAGATCCTTTACTGCTTTGGTTAGGCTTATTCAAATGTATCTCATGGTTTTGATGTTATAGTAAATGGAACTGATTCCCTAATTTCCCTTTCTATATTGTCATTGTTAATGTATAAGAAAGCAACTGATTTCTGTGCATTGATTTTGTATCCTGCCACATTACTGAAGGGCTGTATGAGTTCTAGTAGTTTGGAGGTGGAGTCCTTTGGTTTTTCCATATAAAGTATCATGTCATCTATGAAGAGAGAGTGTTTGACTTCTTCTTTGCCAATTTGAATACCTTTTATTTCTTTTTGTTGTCTGATTGATGTCGCTAGTACTTCTAACACTATGTTGAACAACAGTGGCGAGAGTGAGCATCCTTGTCTTGTTCCTGTTCTCAGTGGGAAGGGTGTTGTTAGCTTTTCCTCGCTGAGAATGATATTCACTGTGGGTTTTTCATAGATATATTTTAAGAATATGAGGAATATTCCCTCTATCCCTATACTTTGAAGAGTTTTAATGAGGAACTGATGCTGTATTTTGTCAAATGCTTTTTCTGCATCGATTGAGAGGACCATGTGCTTCTTCTCTCTTCTCTTATTGATTTATTCTATCACATTGATTTGTGAATGTTGAACCACCCTTGCGTCCCAGGGTAAATCCCACCTGGTCATGGTGGATAATCTTTTTAATGTACTGTTGGATCCTATTAGGTAGGATATTGTTGAGAATCTTGGCATCCATATTCATCAGGAATATTGGTCTGAAATTCTTCTTTTTTATAGGGACATTGCCTGGTTTGGGGATCAATGTAATGTTTGCTTCATGCAAAGAGTCTGGACGTTTTCCTTCTGTTTCTATATTTTGAAACAGCTTCAAGAGAACAGATTTTATTTCTTCTTTGAATGTTTGGTAGAATCCCCAGGGAGTCCGTCAGGTCCTGGACTCTTGTTTTTTGAGAGGTTTTTGATCACTGCGTCAATATCCTTACTAGATATTGGTCTATTCAGGTTGTCAATTTCTTCCTGTTTCAGTCTTGGTAGCTTATGGGTTTCTAGGAATACATTCATATCTTCTAGGTTGTGTAACTTATTGGCATGTAACTTTTGATAAAAATTCCTGATGATTGTTTCTATTTCCTTGGTGGTAGTCATGATCTCTCCCCTTAAATTCATAATTTTATTAATTTGGGTCCTCTCTCTTTTCTTTTGGATTAGTTTGGTCAATGGTTTCTCAGTCTTATTAAGTCTTTCAGAGAAACAGCTTCTAGTTTCGCTGATGTATTCTACTGTAACACTAGTATCTAATTCATTGATCTCTGCTCTAATCTTAATTATTTCCTTTCTTGTGTGTAGATTTGGCTTAATTTGTTCTTGATTATCCAGTTCTTTAAGGTGTAAAGAGAGTTGGTGCATTTGGGATGTTTCAATTTTATTAAGTGAGGCTTGGATGGCTATGTAATTCCCCCCTTAGGACCGCCTTTGCCGTATCCCATAGGTTTTAGATCAATGTGTCTTCATTCATTGATTTCCATGCAATGTTTAAATTCTTCTTTGATTTCCTTCTGAACCTAACATTCTTGAGCAGGATGGTTTTAGCTTCCAAGTGTTTGAATTCCTTCCAAACTTTTACTTGTGGTTGAGTTCTAGTTTCAAGCATTGTGGTTAGAGAATATGCAGGTAATAATTTCAATTTTGGTATCAGTTGAGACCTAGTATGTGGTCTATTCTGGAGAAAGTTCCATGTGCACTCCACAGGAGAATGAGTATCCTGTTGTTTTAGGGTGGAATATTCTGAATAAGTCTATGAGGTCCACCTGGTCCAATGTGTCATTCAAAGCTCTTGTGCCTTTGTTGATTTTCTGGTTAGATGATCTGTCTATCGCTGAGAATGGCATATTAAGATCTCCTACAATTAATATATTTGTATCAATATGACTCTTTATTTTGCTTCTTATGTAGTAGGCTGCTCCCATGTTGGGAGCATAAATATTTATAATTGTTAGATCTTGGTGGATAGACTTTTTAAGAGTGATGTAGTGCCCTCTGTATCTCTGACTACAGTCTTAACTTGAAATCTAATTTATCTGATATTAAAATCGCTACCCCAGCATTCTTTTGAGGCCCATTGGCATGAAAGATGGTTCTCCGTCCTCTTACTTTCAAGATGGATGTATCTTTAGATTCAAAATGTGTCTCTTGTAGATAGCATATGGACAGGTCTGTCATTTTATCCAGTCTTCAGCCTTGTCTGTTTTATGGGAGCATTTAGGCCATTCACATTGAGAGTGATCGTTGAAAGATACATTTTATTGACATCATGTTGTCTGTGAAGTCTTTGTTTCTATGGATTGCCTCTGTAAATTTCTGTTCTATGTCACTCTTGGGGTCTTTCTTCTTTTATAGAACCTCCCCTTAATATTTCCTGTAGTGCCAGCTTGGTGGGCACATAATCTTTTAAACCTTGCTGTTCCTGGAAGTTCTTTATCTCTCTACCCATTTTTGAATGCCAATTTTGCTGGGGAAAGTATTCTTGACTGCATAGTCTTCTCATTTAGCACCCTGAATATGTTTTAGAAGCCCTTTCTGACTTGCCTGTTTTCTATGGACAGGTCTGATGTTATTCTGATGGTCCTCTCTCTGTACATAAGGGATCTCTTCTATCCAGCTGCCCTTAAGACATATTCTTCCAATTTATGATTTGTGAATTTCACAATTATGTGCCCAGAGGTTTTTCTGAACTCATTGATCTTGGTGGGTGTCCTCTCTGTCTCTAGGACAAGAACACTTATTCCATTTCCCAAATTAGGGAAATTTTCATCCAGGATATGTTCAACTATATCTTCTAGTCTTCTCTCGCTCTCTCTCCTCCCTCAGGGATCCCAATCGATCATATATTGGAATGTTTCATTTTGTCATTTATTTCTCTAATTCTATTTTCATGGCTTTTAAGCTGTTTGTTCCAAGTCTTCTCCTGCTCCTCCTTCTCAGTCAGTCTGTCTTCTAGATCACTATTGCAATCTTCTGCATTGCTTACCCTACCTATTAGAGCATTTAGATTAGACCGGATCTCAACTGGTAGCATTTTTAGACTCAGCCAGTTTAGCTCTCACTTTGTCCTTAGAGATTCTATGTTGCCCCTAATGGTCTTTTCCAACTTAGCCATTGCTTGGATAATTGCTACCCTGAATTCCATTTCTGTCATATTTTTTATGTCCATATCCAGTAGTTCTGTGACAGAGGTTGCAGTCTCCAAGTTTTTCTTCTGTTTGATGTTTCTTTTTGAGTCCTTTCGGTGAGGGGTGGTTGAGGGGACGTATAGGTGAATATATCAACCATGATCCAGGCAAGTTGCCTGTTGGAAGGTTTTGGAGCATTCGGAAGTCACCACTGAAAAGAAAGAAAAAAGAGAGAAAAAGAGAAAAAAAGAAAGAAGAAACCCTAGCTAAAATGGACCCCAACAGTAGAATGTTTATGGCACAAAAACAAAAATGAATAAACAAAAAGACTGACAAAGGTAAAAGAAAGGGAAAAAGAAAAAAGAAAGCAAAACCCAGCCTACATGACCCCCCGAGAATCAGATTTATATAGTACAACAAACAGAAGCAAGTACACAGAAACGCTGACAGAAGAATAAGATGAAAAGGTGGTTACAAACTCTCAATGTGGGTGAGGAAGGCATTTCAGTTCTTCCTGGCTGTATCTTATTATCTTTGTGAAAGAACTCTACTTTGCAGAAATATAGGGAAATTAAAACTGGTTTATATATAGGGGTAGTATTGAGTAAGAAAAAAGAATTACCTTGAAGCTTATATCTATATCTATATTTAAAAAAAGAGAGAGACACCAGTATATGTATGAAAAAAGTTCAAGTTAAAAAGTTATTATGGAATGTTGTATTAAACATCAAGTTGTTATAATAAGTAGGTTAAAAAGGAAAAGAACAAGAATCGTGGGAATAATTTTAATATTAAAAAAATGAAAAACAGTGAGTTTTAATAAAATGAAAATAAAAGCTGTATCTATAAACTATACAGGTTTTGAGGCAGGGCTGATAGCTTAATATATTGTTTTTCCCTGACGTTGGGGTCTTACAGTTTTATGGACCCTGTGGTGGTGGTCCTCTTGTTCTTTGGCTTGCCTTCTGGTAGAGGGGCCTGCAATGTTGTTTTTCAGTCACTGTTGCTTGGGTTAAGTTACCTGGCCCCTTATCAGGGGCCTGGGCTCTATGGAAAATGGTTTTTCAGGCTTTTGTTTTCCGGAGATTTTGTTCTTTGGCAGCTTTTTGCTGCTTTTTGGAGAGTCAGAGCAAAGTAAGCTGCCTGCACCCAGACTTCTGTCTTGGAGAGAAGACTCAGTCTGTTCCCTTCGGGATGGTCCAGAACACATAGACCCTTCCTCTGCAAACTCCCCTAAACACTGGACCTCTCACAGGGGTCGTGTACCCCCAGTCACCACCACAGTGGTTGCCCAAGGCCCTCGCTTGTCTTTGTACCCCATTGCACAGAACCCATGAGTGATATTGTTTTGGGGGAGCCTGGACCCGGTGGCTGTCTAGAGCTCACACCCTGGCAGGTGCATTCAGACCTGGCTACCGTGTAGGTCGCGCCAGAGGCTGTGGGCCGAGGGACCTCAGGCAGGAGACTGTGTGCGTCTCAGGTCCTGTGTGGGGTTGCGCACAGTCCGAATGGTAGTCCAAGCAGCAGAAAGCCATGGGATTAGGAACTGGGCTGTCTCAGGTGCAGGTGGGCCCTGGCTGTCACCACCCTGGGACCACGGGTTTAAGTCCGTGCCCATGGCTGCCTGATTCCACCAGTTGCCCCTTAAGACCCTTTGTTTTTTTGAGTGATTTAACCAGACTCCAAGTTGTTGCTGGTCCCCAAGCACAGGGCACTTTCGTATTGTGCTATTGCTTTCCAGTGGGTCACTTCTGGTGGCTTCTGTCCCCTTCTATTTATCCTCTGATATCAGTCTGAGGGCTCATACTCCCTTTACCTCTCCACTGGTACTCTTCTGCCCCCATAGAGATTTGGAAGTGTGTAGTCTAATGTCTTAGGCTGATTTAATGGGTGTTCAGAGTGTTCTGGTAGATATTTAGCTCACGTCAGGGTATAGGTTAAAATAGGGTGTCCTACCTCTTTACTGTATTGCCCCCCTTCCTGTTTGTTTGTTTTTAATATGTTTTTTAAGTAGGCTACACGCCCAGTGGGATCAAGAGCCAGATGCTCCAGCAACTGAGCCAGCCAGGCGCCCCAACTGCTAATCTTTCAAACTGGGACCAGCCCGATGTGGGGCACCTCTGGGTGTCACACACAATAATACAGGGGCCACATTATGCATAGCCATGTTTATCTAGCCTAGGCTACCTGCTTGGCAATGTGGGTAGAGAACAAGAAACATGGTTTGAAAAGTATGCAGCTGAGCCTAGTGCAGTGGGAAATTATTTTAATCATCAAAGGATTCTCTTTGCCTCTCTCCTCACAGCCTAAAGTATGTGAATAGTTTTCTATTGCTGTGAGAGACGACCACCAACTCATCGGCTTTAATAGCACTCAGTCATTAGCTCACAGATCTGTAGGTCAAAAGTCTAGCATGTCAAGGTTGGCTTCCCTGCTTGGGTCCCATTAGGCTGTGATTAAGGTGTTGGTCAGTTGCCAGGTGAGCCTTAATAGAAGAGGGTTGAGGGACACCTGGGTGGTTCATTCGGTTGGGCGTCTGCTTTCGGCCCAGGTCATGATCTCAGGGTCCCAGGATCAAGCCCCACATTGGGCTCACTCCTCAGCAGAGGAGTCTGCTTCTCTCTTTCCCTCTCTCCATGCTCGTGTGTTCTCTCGCTCACTCACTCTCTCTCTAAAAAAAATATAAATAAATAAATAAGTAAAATAAAAGAATTGAATAGGAGACGCTTGCCAGTTCCGATGTTCCAAGAAGCCAAATCTGTGGCTTTCTTCACAAATCCATATGAAGGTTTTCAGTGGGCATTCGAGTTTAGAAAAGTTCCCAGTCAGATCAGCCCCCATCAGAAAGCTCTACTGTAGACAAACTATAGTTCAGTAGGAGCACGCAGCCTGCTCACAGGGGTTGATTTGTTCTCGTCCAGGCCAATTAGGTTGCAAAGGGGGAGGCAAGTCACTGCAGGGCCTCAGGCGTGTTTTGGTGGAAACATCCGCTAACAGTCAAGGAGGTCAGTTTTCTCTCAGGTGTCCCTTGAAAGAGCTCAGAGTAGCCAGATCTGGCTGCTGATTTGGTGTACACTTGACAAGTCTTTGCCCTTTGATTTTTTCATCTGTGAAGTGGAATCATAGGAAAGATCGATTCGTAACCTTAGGAGAGGAGATTGAAAGTTGACACCACACACAAACTTTGTTCAAAGCTCCCACACATCCCAGCACTTCTTCTATGGGCATGTTCATCATTCCTAAAAATCATGTAGTCACTCTGCCTTAAGAGGCCTATATCCCTGCTCTCCTTTCTCTATTAAGAAGGTATTTAAGACAATTCTAAACTGCCTCAGGAGTTATATTTTTCCTTGGGCCTCTCCTATGTGCACACGAGGAATGCATAGTAATAAACTTATGTTTCCTTTTCCCTTGTTATTCTGTCTTACAACAGGGGTCTCAGTCAAGAACTCAGAAGGATAGAGGGAAAATTATTTTTCCTCCCCTGCAAAGGCTAATATTAAAAAAAAAAAACACAACTTCCTTTCCCAAGCTGAGGGTTCATCTGGCTCGTGCTATGGTGGCGCTGGGAACTTGGCCCTGGTCTTCAACTACGGAATCCTCACTTGACCTTGGGCCCTGGGTCATGCTCTGAAGTCCATTGCTGTGGATGTACCAAGGTTACTCTCCTTACGGCTGCTCCCAGCCATTGACTGAGCCTGACAGGGTACTAAGCCAGGTCTCTTCCTGCAAGACCCAGGACTCCTCTGTGCCCACTTCTACCTAAGGATTCTCCTGAGATCTTGTGGGACTTTCCTTAGACTAGATGGTGGTGCATAATGCCACCACCCAAACTGCCCCTCCTTCACTTGGTCACTGAACCACTTTGATCTGAATGGCCTCCCACGCCCCCCAGACTTCTGCCTTTTTTCTTACAGGGGCTTCCCCATTGAAATACCTACCCATTAATCTCATCTAGGTTTCTGCTTCTCAAGATGACCATCAGATGGATTTATTGCCTGAAATTTTATCTCATTATATTTCAAGTTCTGATAACAACTAACATTCCACATTTCCTTTAATACATCAAAAGTGGTAAGCTGTGTTACGTGGTCATCTGGGCCCTTAAATTTATCTGTAAATACATCTTCTTGAACTGTTTTTCATTCTATGTAAGTAATTTGGGCATAAAATGACATGTTTTATTCTGTCATAACTCTTGAAAAAAGAATTACATCAAAATGTTATTCATTTGTCAAATCTTGAAAAAGGCTCACATTTTCTGGGTAATTCTTAAGCTTTGTTTCACTTGGCACAGAAATCCATACAAAGGTAGAAAGCACCGACTCTGATCTGAAAGGTTTAGAGAGGTAAAACTATCAATAAGCTAAAGTTAAAGATACTTTGGTAGACCTGTTCTTAAGGAAATTTCTCAGTCCCTGCGGAAGATGGTCATGAGCTTCCTGGTTCTCAAGAGCACCATGATATCCTTGAGTTGGAAGTTGTCTATGTCATCCCAGCTAAAGAGTTCCTCACAGTCTTTGCCCGCAGGTGCCCGGGCTCTCTTGTGTACCAGGGACCTACTTGAAAGTCCAGAGCGTGAAGGGAGCAGTGAGAGGAAGGATTACCACTTTGCGGTGATAAGAGTCAAAAGAGTAGGCTGGGCTCTCCAGGACCTGAGGGGGAACAGCATCCCTGATCGCCACCCTGGGAATCCACAGGCTCCACTAAAACACATGTGGAAGACAGACAGACAGTCCTGAACAAAGACAGAAGCAAAGCCCAATGCATCTGGTTCACAAGATTTAGAAAAGGATAAAAAGGGCCACTTTCTTTTCCTTCACCAAGACAGAAACTTTCCCTGCAGGACTGCCAGGACAACGCACGGCAGGACATGATGAATTCAGTGAGAGAAAAGAGATCGTGCTTGCCAAGAGCACCCCACAGCAGTGTTTGCAAGCCAAAATAAATAGCAAGGATGTTATCCAGGGACACCTGGATGGCTCAGTGTCTTATCACCTGACTGTCAGTATCAGCTCAGGTCTTGATCTCAGAGTTGTGAGCTCTAGCCCTTCATTAGGGGCCTACTTAAAAAAAAAAAAAAAGAATACTGGAAAAAAGAATATTATCATCTAGGGGTCAGAGGGAGACATTGTGTGAGGTCAAACCTGAAGCCATTCCCTCCTCCTTACCTCCGAAGTCTTGCTCCTCATTGGGAGATGGGACACCCAACAGCAGGAGAAGCAGGAGGGAACGAGGGGGTTTCTGGGCTTGGGATTCACCCCCATTATGCATTGGAATAGCATAGCTTGTGTGGAGTTCCGTGGTGCCTCCAGGGACTGGAAATTTAACAGTTCTGGATGGCAAAGGCCCTCACCCAGAGCGGTCACATACAGCCTGTTGAAATGTTTCTATGTAGTTTGGGACTCCAGGATTGTCTGTTGGCCTACATGGTGCAAGGGCCCTCAGCCTTTCTCTGTAGGGTTCTCAACTGCCAAGGAAGGAACTGCAGATTGAAAAGTCAGCAGGAACACAGAGAAAGTTCATCTTTGCTCACCCATTGTTTTCTTTACTTTCCCTCTCCAAGGGCAACCTCTTCCCCTAATTTGTCATATAACCAACCAAACTTAGTTTTTTGTTTTAGTAATTGCATAGTGGACCATCCAGCTCGTCGGTACGTTGGTTCACTCACTGGTGAATCATGGATCTCCTTCCCTGTCCCACACATGTCTACTTCTTTTTAACAGTTGCACAGAATTTCCTATGGTCTGCACTCAACACTAAGAAAATATTTTCTTAAGGAGACAGATACCCTTTCTACCTGACCTCATCAATCTAATTCACTGGAGAAAACCCTGGTGTGTAATGAATCCATTCTAGGTAGTGAAGAACTGTTCCCCTCTGCATCTAAATCAGCTTCCAGCTCTGTGTCCTCTGTGTGTGCACGGACAAAACAGTCACTGAGGCCGCTTCCCTTGTCACTGAAGTCGTTTCCTGTGTCACTGAGGTCGCTTCCTGTGTCACTGAGGTCGCTTCCTGTGTCACTGAGATAGCCTCCTGTGTCACTGAGATCGCCTCCCGTGACCTGTGCTTCAGATGAGGAAGTGCATGTGGCACGGAGGGGCCACACTGAATGAGGAGATGAGGTCAGTAAGTGCTGCCACTCTCCCCAATACACAGTTCCTCGTGCTCAGCCCTGCCACGCTTCCTAGTACATATTTATTAAATATATGTATATTCAGCAAATGTCCCTTCTCGTATCAATGAAAAAGGTATCATCCATAGACAATAAAACCATGGATTGATAGGTTTTTGGGGAAATGTTCACATAGAGAATAAATCTCAACCCACATTTTTTTAAAAAGATTATGTATTTATTTATTTATTTGACAGAGAGAAACACAGCTAGAGAAAGAACAGAAGTAGGCAGACTGAGAGAGGGAGAAGCAGGCTTCCTCCCGACTAGGGAGCCCAATGCGGGGCCTGATCCTGGGACTCCCGGATCATGTCCTCAGCCGAAGGCAGACACTTAAGGACGGAGCCACCCAGATGCCCCAAAGCATATATTTTTTTAAAAACCTATTCATTTATTTTAGAGAAAGAGAGCCTGGGGGGGGGGG
>PITA01027770.1:0-20439 GCA_004023965.1 Spilogale gracilis | reverse complement strand
CGGGGGCGCCCACACGCTCGGGGGAGCCCACACGCTCGGGGGCCGCCACACGCACGGGGGCCGCCACACGCACGGGGGAGCCCACACGCACAGGGGCCCCCACACGCACGGGGGCGCCCACTTTGTTAAAGATTTAAAAAATTTAGAGGATATGGTAGCATATATATTATTGTATATTCTTTTCTTTCTTCTCCATCTTCCTTCACACTGTTTTTTTTTTCTCTTTGTTATAGTTCACACAGGTTGGCCTATGCATGTTACAATGTGAAGAAGATATTGAAAATTTGATGTAGCAATTTTTAAAGATGAATATATTTATATGCTAAATAGTGTGAAAACATGATATATTTTATGGTTTTATGGTGTGATAATATAGATGAATCAATGTCATGAACATGAGTTTGTGCAAATGGGTTATTTGAAATGGGACTGGTAATTCATGAGAGCAAAGTGGTGAAACAGTATGAAAAAATAAGGTTGCACATACCCTATCAACATTTATTATCAACAAAGTAGATTAAAAAAAACAAATCACTTTGTCAATGTGTATAAATGTGTCTTGATTTAACAATTTAACTACTAAAAATGCATTCTGAATAAATAAGAATGTGTATAGACATGTAGGTGCAAAGATGGTGATTATATATGGTTATCCCACTGATTGGTATTAAAGTGGGCATGGATTTGCACAGAGCACTGGGTATTATAACAAACAGCAAATCATGGAACATTACATCAACAACTAAAGATGAGCTGTATGGTGACTAACATAACATCAAAAAATTTTAAAAGAAAGAAAAAAAATCAAATCAAGATAGTCCCAGAGAGAATCACTCTACATTCATTAAAATGTTATTGTAGAGAATTTTTCATTTTTACAAACATGGAAAATGCATTTAACTCCAAAGCAGATTACAGAGCAGCATGGATGCCCATATTCCACTTTTAAAAAGATGCAGGTGGAGAGACATAGCCATGGCAAGAAGAACAGATTCTCAAATATCAGTAATATGGTTATTTTTATTTTCTTCTTATTGTTTACCTGTATCTGAAAATTACCCTATACTTATCATGGGTTATTTGTGTAATAAAAATGTCTTTTTGAAAAATAATGTGTGTAAACTGTATTTTTCACCTTCTTTTCTTGGACTGATTTTTCTTTCTTTTTTTTTTTTAAATGACATGATACTCTATGTGGAAAACCCAAAAGACTCTACCCTCAAACTACTAGAAGTCATACAACAATTCAGTAATGTGGCAGGATTCAAAATCAATGCACAGAAATCAGTTGCATTCTTATACACTAACAATGAAAACATAGAAAGGGAAATCAGAAAATCGATTCCGTTTAATATAGCACCAAAAACCATAAGATTCTTAGGAATAAACCTAAGCAAAGAAGTTAAGGATCTGTACTCGAGGAACTACAGAACACTCATGAAAGAAATTGAAGAAGACACAAAAAGACAAGAGCATTCCATGCTCATGGATCAGAAGAATAAGCATTGTCAAAATGTCTATACTGCTCAGAGTAATCTATACGTTCAATGCCATTCCGATCAAAATTCCATCAACATTCTTCAAAGCATTGGAATAAACAATCCTAAAATTTATATGGAACCAAAAAAGACCCTGAATCGCTAAGGAATTGCTGAAGAAGAAAAGCAAAGCTGGGGGCATCTTGTTACCTGACTTTAGGCTTTATTACAAAGCTGTGATTACCAAGACAGCATGGTACTGGCACAAAAACAGAGAAATAGACCAATGGAACAGAGTGGAGAGTCCAGATATGGACCCACAAATCTATGGGCAAATCATCTTCGACAAAGCAGGCAAAAATATCCAGTGGATAAAAGACAGTCTCTTCAATAAATGGTGCTGGGAAAATTGGACATCTACGTATAAAAGAATGAAACTAGACCATTCTCTTACACCACACACAAAGGCAAACTTGAAATGGATGAAAGACCTCAATGTGAGGCAGGAATCCATCAAAATCCTGGAAGAGAACATAGGCAGTAACCTCTTTGACATCAGCCACAACAACTTCTTTCAAGACACGTCTCCAAAGGCAAAGGAGACAAAAGCGAAAATGAACTTCTGGGACTTCATCAAAATAAAAAGCTTCTGCACAGCAAAGGAAACAGTCAACAAAACAAAGAGGCAACCCACAGAATGGGAGAAGATATTTTATTTTTCTAACAACTCTATAAAAGTTTAAAGGAATACATGTAGGTTTATTTTGCATCTGACTTGCTCTGTGGCATTTCTGGATCCAGTAAGTTTACAGAGGGCTGTGAGTACATGTTAGTCATTGTAACATCATCCCTATATGTGGTCTCTTAGCTATTGGGCTGAAATGGTAACTTTGATTCATTACTAAAGAGAGGGTATCCCATTTATTGACTGTGTGCTCCTGGAGACTGGGGCCATGTCTTTCTTCATCGATGGACTCCTATCCTCCTTCCTACCAGCACATCAGCCAAGGCCTATCTCATGGCAATCATGCCAACAGAAGACTATTCAATTGATCCAAATCTTATTGGTGAGGAGACTGAAACCAATGGAAATTAAATATCTTGTTTTTGATTAAATAATACCTGCTCCTGTTCCACTCAGTGCATTCTGGACTAACATATGAGACCCCTGGAGAAGAGGGTGACTCTGAATTCCTCTCTTAAAAGAAATTTTTCCTTTTACTATACACCTACAAACAACAATACATTTTGTTTCTCATTTTTCTTCCGAGTTTAGGAAGAAACAACTCTCCTAGCAGTAAGGGTAAAGAAGCCTCAGTGGAACCACAAAACTCTAAGATGCCACCATTGATTAACAAACAATTGCCAGAATGTTCTCCTGAAATTTGCATAGAGGAACAGATCCATTAACTGTCTGTTTAACAGGTGCCAAGCACTTTGTGGTTGATGCCTTGGACACTGATCAAGTATCCTCCTCTAGAGCTGGAACCACACAGCTAGTATACCACAGGGCTAGGATGTGAACTTTGGTTTCTTTGATGGGCATCTTTTCTAAGTGCAAATATTTGAGCAAATGCAGAAATTGACTCTGTCTTTATTTTTATGAGACATCATGCCCAAGTTTATATTACCTTATTTTTTCCAATTACTAGAGAGTTCTTCCACTTTCTCCATGTCTTTATATGTTGCTTCCCAAGAATATGGCTTATTTAGGTCTGAAAAAAAACTGATCTTTTTTATGCTTTTCTTCTACCTTTTGACATAAATGAGGCTTTGTGTTTATCATCTGTGATGAAAATTTCATTTGTAATCCTCATCTTCAGAGATGTTCTGCCAATCAGTCATGTGTCCCTAACAAAGAAATGGATCATTTTGTTCTTTCTGTTCTTTCCTAGAAGCCTGTGGCTGTGGGGAAGAAAGCTCCATAATAGAATGCTGGTAAGTAACTACAATTGTAAAATGGTCACCAGGTACCCAAAATGGCGCTTGTGAGGCTAACTAGGACATCTGACCCTAGGTGAGCCCAACAATATGAACATTTCCCAAAACTTGGAGCTGGGAAGCACCCAACCATCCCTGGCTGATTACAAAGCTACAACAAATCATACCACTGTGCTATCATGCATAACCAGCTACTCCTGCTTCTGTAAAAGAATAAGCTTATTGTTGTTGTTTTGCTATTGAATGGAGACATGTCCACCTGGATATGTTCTGCTCCTTTGGAGACATGTCCACTTGGATATGTTCTGTTCCTTTGGAGACATACTCACCAGGATATGTTTCGTTTCTTTTGAGACATGCTCCCCAGGTTATGTTTTGTTTCTTTAGAAACCCAGACTGCCCTAGGGTCTGGGCCCTTGCAGAGACTGGACTCTAGCGAGTGGTCGCTGGCCATCTGTAATAAACTTCTCATTGTTTAGCCCTTAATGGTGTCAGCGGTGATCCACTGAGTGTGCCAGTTAACATTTGGGAGCTCTCCAGGATCCAGCGCTCAGTCCTTACTACTGGTTCCGACTGGCCTTGGGAGTTTGAGAGCCAGCAGCTGTATGGGAGCCAGCCCTCCTGGGTGGTGATAAAATTCTTTCACTTCGGCTGGGGGAATCCTTGGTAAGGGCTGACTCCCACAGCTTTGGGAAGACTCACAAGATCATAGACAGATCCTGAGAGGCACCTGGTTCACCTTTGAAGGTAAATCTGTGGTAGCATGCACACATCTATATGGGCCAATAGGAGGCTGGACGCAGCATTAACTGCTAGGCCTAGGGTCCCAGTGACATGTCACTGGGACCCCCTGTCTGCTCTCTGTCTCTGGGCCCACCAGTCTATTCTCTGTCTCTGGGCCCACCTGTCTGTCCTCTGTCTCTGGGCCCACCTGTCTGCTCTCTGTCTCTGGGCCCACCAGTCTGTTTTCTGTCTCTGGGTCTGTTGGTTTGTTTTATTTGTCTTCTGTCTCTGTTGTCTCATTTTCTATTGTGTGTTGTCCATACTTAAAATAATAGGACAGCAATGCTCCAATCTTTCCACCCTAACCCCCTTGAACTAGTCCTCTGTTATTTCAAAGATTTTCAGGATGAACCCTGAAGTCTGGGGACTGGGTCCACAAAGGGAAACTAACCATGTTTTGTTCCCCAGAATGGCCAACCTTTAAGGTCAGATGGCCCCCTGAAGGGACCTTCCACCTGGCAACAACTACTAAAATTCAGAACATCATCTTTGGAACTCCTGGCCACCCAGATCAGATCCCATATACCATGGTCTGGAGGTTTCTGGTTAAAGATCAGCCACCTTAAGTTATAAAGGCCCTGACATGGGGCTCCTTGCCCTCTAACTCCTCCTCTATTTTTGAATAGAGGCAGTTTGAAAGGCACTTTCTGACAAGAGACCCCCAGTCCTACAGGACCCTCCAGAAAAGGCAGACATGCCCCACCTTATCATGCAAGCCCAAGGCAAGATGCTAGAGAGTCTCTTAGCCAGGCCCACACATGGAGAAGTTCCTCTTATCAGACCCTGTACCTACCCATTCCCTGGTTAACCCCATCTGCATCATCCCCACCCTCCATGAACAGCCTACAAGCCTAGACTCTTCTTCCTGGGCGATGGCCCTGGACAAAAACCTGACCATGGGCCTCATTCCACCAATCATTCCCTTGAGATAGGCTCCAACCCTAGGGGGTGAAGGTGAGAGAACAGACCTATGACTCTTCATGGTCTATGTCCCGTTCTCCACCAGTGATCTATATAATTAGAAAAAACAGAGTACTTCCTTTTCTGAAAAATCTCAGGGTTTGATCTCCCTGTTGGAGACCATGTTCTTTATCCATCAGCCAACCTGGGATGACTGTCAACAATGCCTCCAAACCCTCTTTACCTCTGAACAAAGAAAGCACAGCCACTAGGAGGCCAAGAAACTCATTTTAGGATCTGACCAGAGACCTGCAGAAATCAACTGCCTGGAGTGAGTCTTCCCCATCTAGAGGTCAAGCTGGGACCCTAACACTGAGCACGGTAGGAAGTCTCTCACCACTTATCACAGGACTCTCTTGGGTTGTCTCTTGGCAGTTTCAAGGCAGCGCACAAATTTATCTAAGGTGAATGAGTTTACTCAGGGCCCAGAGGAATCACACACTGATTTCCTGGAGCCACTCCTGGATGCTTAGCAAATGTACACACCCATAGATCCTGAAGCCGCAGAAAATTGGTGGGTCTTAAATATTTCATTTGTTTCCCAATCCACCCCAGGTATTAGGGGGAAAAAAAGTTACAAAGGATTGAGGATTTCGAGGAAAAACTGTTAACAAATTTGACAGAGGTTGCACAGAGAATTTATTACAATCAGGACAGTCCCAAAGACAGGAAGGCTAGAAAGACACCCAAAGTTGTAGTGGCAGCTCTTAAAGAGGCAGGACCTAAAAAAAGGAACTCTGGACTTGGTAGAAAAGGGAGAAAATACAAAAAGAAAACCCCCTTGGGAAAAGAAAAAAAACAGTGTTCCTACTGCAAAAATATTGGAAAGGGAAAAAAATGAATACCCCAATAAAAAGCCTAAAGCAATACCAGTGCTCTAACTGGGGACCAACTGACAGGCCCAAGGGGGCTCTGCCACTAGCCCCCCAGAGCCCAAGGTGAAACTGACTGTAGGGGGAAAGCCTGTGGACATTTTAGTAGACACCAGGACCACATACTCAGTTCTCCAGCAAGCAAATGGCCCCCTAAATAACAAAAAGACTCTCATTCAAGGAGCAATTGTGAAGCAGCTCTGTTCCTGGGCTACAGAATGGACAGTGAACTTAGGAAAGGCAATTGTCACTCACTCATTCCTAGTCATAGCTGAATGTCTGTACCCACTTCTGGGAGGGACCTGCTCCATAAACTTCAGGCCAACATAAACTTTGAATAAACTTCCATTAATATAAACCCTAAAAACTTTGGTGAACCCAGTGAAATTCTCCTACTCTTCCCCTGGGGGAAGAATACCTGATCTCAGGGGAAGGACCACAGCCATCAAATCTGAACCTCCTCTCAAAGATGTAAGTTGAATACCCTGGCTTGTGGGCAGAAAATAATCCCCCAGAACTGGCAAAATACCAACTGCTGACAATAGTCCACTTGAAAAGCCAGGCCATTCCAGCTCAGTAAAACAATACCCTATGTCATTAGAGGCCCCAGAAAGGAAGTGAAAACCACATTAAACACCTCCAACAGGCTGGTACCCTAGTCCCTTGTCATTCGCCTTGGAACACCCTGCTACTCCTGGTCAAAAAAAGGAGGAAAAGTGGAATTATAGATCAGTGCGCAAAAAATGCTATCTTCAACATTCCGAGGGCTAACGTAAGCTTACCCTTGTTTGCCTTCAGATGGACTGACCCTGAGAAGGAAGAAAGTGACCAGCTGACTTGGACATGACTCCCCCAGAGGTTCAAAAAGTCCCCCACCCTTTCAACAAGACACTCCATCAAGACCTCCAAGCCTTCTGGCGTAAAAACCCTGATGTAACCCTCCTACAGAGGAAGGATTACTCACAGCCAAGGGTAAATACATCAAAAATAAAGCTGAGATCCTAGATCTCCTTGAAGCCATCAGGGCCCCAGAAAAGGTGGCTATAATCCATTGCCCCAATCATCAAAAGGGAAAGTCTAAAGAAGCAGTCGATAACTGGCTGGCAGACTAGGCAGCTAAAGAGACCACCCTCCAAGGAGCTACCTGCCTATTGACTCTCCCTCCTCTGGTGCTGCCTGAATTTCCTGCCTTTTCTGAGGATGACCTCCAGACAATCCAGAAAACAGAGAACAACAAGGACCTCCATAGATGGATACTGCTCCAGGATGGTAGAGTCTTCCTTTTGTGAGCTCTGGGTCGACAACTTCTACAGCAACTTCATAAAGAAACTCATCTGGGAAAAAACAAACTAACTAGACTAATCAGAAAAGAATTCTTTCTCCCCCACTTAGACCAACTCACCCAAGAAATCATTCAAGGGTGCATACCCTGTAAGCAGACTAACAGCACAAAGGTCAGTATGAAATCCCCAGGAACCCAAGATGGCCAACTGACCCCCAGTAGACATTGGGAAATAGATTTTACAGACATCAATCCAGGTCAGTATGGTTATAAATACCTCCTAGTTCTGGTAGACACATTATCAGCATGGGTAGAAGCATGTCCTACTAAAACTGAAACTACACAGATAACTGTCAAAAAGATTTTTAAATGACATTATCCCACACTATGGGCTACCCATTTCTGTGGGATCTGATAATGGACCTGATTTTGTATCTAAAATTACTAAAGAAATTGCTAAATCACTTGGAATCAATTGGAACCTACATTGCACATATCACTCCCAGAGTTCAGGCCAGGTAGAAAAAAATAAATCAGACCTTAAAGGAGACCCTAATTAAATTATCCATAGGGACCGGCGAGGGGTGGGTGACACTCCTTCCTTTTGCACTCCTTAGGGCACAATGCACGCCATACATAAGGGATTTAACTCCATTTGAGATTTTATTTGGCAGACCATGGCCACTACTTCCCAGAGTTGGGTTAGAAATAATGTCAGAAACTTCTAATCATTACCTGCTTCAGTCATTATAGGCTTTTCAAAAAGTTCAAAAAATAACAATAAAGACAGTTCACACAGCCATCCAAGACCTGTCCTTGTGGACCCCCACCCCTTCCACCCTGGCGACCAAATATGAATCAAAAGACATAATGTTAAAGCTTTGAGCCCCAAGTGAAAGGGACCTCACCAGGTCACCCTGACTACCCCTATGGCAGTAAAGGTCAATGGTATTCATTCCTGGATACATCACTCAAAGGTAAAAAAAGGTCACTGCCTCTCTAGAAGACATGACACCAACATAGCCTGAAACATGGAGAGTCATAGAGAACAAATCAATAAGAGAAGTGAGAAGAACCACATGATCCTCTCAATTGATGTAGAAAAGGCATTTGACAAAATACAACATCCGTTCCTGATTAAAACTCTTCAAAGTATAGGGATAGAGAAAACATTTCTCAACCTCACAAAATCAAGCTACAAAACCCCACAGTAAGTATCATTCTCAATGGAGGGAAAGCTGAGAGCCTTCCCATTGAGATAAGGAACAAGACAAGGATGCCCTCTGTCACCACTACTGTTCAACATAGTGTTAGAAATCCTAGTAACAGTAATCAGAAAACAAAAAGAAATAAAATGTATTCAAATAGGCAAAGAAGAAGTCAGACTCTCTCTCTTTGCAGATGCCATGATACACTATATGGAAAACCCAAAAGACTCTACCCCCAAGCCACTAGAATTCATACAACAGTTCAGTAATGTGACAGGTTACAATATCAATGCACAGAAATCAGTTGCATTCTTATATACTAACAATGAAAATATAGATAGGGAAATCAGAGAATTGATTCCATTTACTATGGCAACAAAACCCATAAGGTACCTAGGAATAAACCTAACAAAAGAAGTTATAAATCTGTACTTAAGGAACTAGAGAACACTCATGAAAGAAATTGAAGAAGACACAAAAAGATGGAAGAGCATTCCATGCTCATGGATTGGAAGAATAAACTTTGTTAAAATGTCTATACTGCCCAGAACAAACTATACTTTCAATATCATCCCAATCAAAATTCCACCAACATTTTTCAAAGTGCTAGAACAAACAATCCTAAAATTTACATGGAACCACAAAAGACTCTGAACTGCTAAGGAAATATTGAAAAAGGAAAAAAAGCTGGGGGCATCATGTTATCTGATTTCAAGCTTTATTACAAAGCTGTGATTACCAAGACAGCATGGTACTGGCACAAAACAGACACATAGACCAATAGAACAGAGTAGGGAGTCCCGATATGTACCCACAAATCTATGATCAAATCATCTTTGACAAAGTAGGAAAAAATATCCAGTGGAAAATAGACAGTCTATTCAATAAGTGGTGCTGGGAAAATGGGACACCTATGTATAAAAGAATGAAACTCGACCATTCTCTTACACCACACACAAAGACAAACTCGAAATGGATGAGAGACCTCAATGTGAGGCAAAAATCTATCAAAATCCTAGAGGAGAACATGGGAAGTAACCTCTTTGACATTGGCCACAGCAACTTCTTTCAAGACACGACTCCAAAAGCAAAGGAAACAAGAGTGAAAATGAACATTTGGGACTTCATCAAAATAAAACACTTCTGTACAGCAAAGGAAACAGTCAACAAAACAAAGAGGCAACCCATGCAATGGGAGAAGATATTTGCAAATGACATTATAGACAAAGGGCTGATATCCAAGATCTATAAAGAACTACTCAAACTCAACAAACCAAAAAAAAAAAAAAAAAAAAAAAAAAAAAAAAAAAAAAAAAAAAAAAAAAAAAAAAAAAAAAAAAAAAAAAAAAAAAAAAAAAAAAAAAAAAAAAAAAAAAAAAAAAAAAAAAAAAAAAAAAAAAAAGAAAGAAAGAAAGAAAGAAAAAATGAAGATCACATAAAAAAAAAAATGGCAGGAGACATGAAGAGACACTTCTCCATAGGAGACATACAAATGGCTAACAGACACATAAAAAAAATGTCATCATCATTTGCCATCAGGAAAATTCAAATCAAAACCACATTGAGATGCCATCTTACACCAGTCAGAATGGCCAAAATTAAAAGGATGGGAAACAACAAGTATTGGAGAAGATGCAGAGAAAGGGGAACCCTCTTACACTGTTGGTGGGAATCTAAGTTGGTGCAGCTGCTTTGGAAAACAGTGTGGATATTCCTTTAAAAACTCAAAATAGAGCTACCATATGACCCTGCAATCGCACTACTGGATGTTTGCCCCAAAGATACAGATGTAGTGAAAAGAAGGACTATATGTACCACAATATTCATTACAGCAATTACCACAATCCCTAAACTGTGTAGAGAGCCAAGATGCCCTTCAACAGACAAATGGATAAAGAAGATATGGTCTGTATATACAATAGAATATTACACCTCCATCAGAAAGGATGAATACCCAAGTTTTATAGCAATATGGACTGGATCAGAATATGCTGAGTGAAATAAGCTAAGCAGAGAAAGTCAAATATCATATGGTTTCACTTACTTGTGGAGCATAAGAAGTAATATGGAGGACAGTAGAAGGAAAGGAAATGTGAATTGAGGTAAATCAGGGAGGGAGATGAAACATCAGACTTTGGACTCAGAAACAATCTGAGGGTCTCGGAAGGGAGGGGGTGGGGAGATGGGTGAGTCTTGTGGTGGGTATTGAGGGCACGTATTGCATGGAGCATTGGGTGTGGGGCATAAACAATGAATCTTCAAAAACTGAAATAATAAAATAATATAATTTAAAAAGTAAAACAATATAATAAGAAAGATAGAAAGAAAAATTTAAAAATCTTGAAAGCAACCAGAGAAAAATGATGTGTTACCTATAGTGAAACACAAATTTAAGTAACAGCAGAATTCTCTTAGAATACAAAGAAGGAAGTAACAATATTTTTCAAGTGCTCAAGAAAAAGAATTATCAACATACATTTTATGTATAACAAAACTACCCTTCATTAATAAAGGAGAAATAAGGACATCCTTAGTAAAGGAAAACTAAGAGAGTTAGTTACTGGCAGATCTGCCATTAAGATTTACTAAGGATGATCTTTAAACAGAAAAAAAATGGCAAAATAAAAAATCTTAGAGCATCAGGAAGGAAAAAAAAATGGGTAGACATGTGATTACATGGAAGAGACTTCATTTCCTTATGAGTTTTATAAATCTGATTTGATGATTGAAACACAAACTGCAATATCTCTTGATGTCAAGACAATGATATTTAAAAGCAGGGAGGTAAAAGTACCTAACTGTAAGGATTGCACACTTTCTGGGAAGTGGTAAAATATTGACACCACAAGCTGAGGTAAGTTACATATCTATATTGTAATACTTGGGGAAACCATTAAGAAAACTGTCAGTTGTATACAAAGAGATATGTTCAAACATACTATAAGTAAATCAAAATAAAATCCTACCAAGTGCTCAAACAACGTACATGAAGGCAAGAAGAAAGAAAGAGAAAACAAAGAATAACATGGAAAATGGAGTAACTAACATATAAATAATTACTTTGAATGTAAATAGTCTAATTAAATAATCAAAAGAGAAATCAGAGTGACATAAACAAAAATGATAGGATAAGGACATCTGAAAACTCTTTTCATAAAAACAAGGAAAACTTGTTATAAAACTTATGATGATTGACCTTCTTTTAACTTTGTAAATGTACTAAGGGCTTATGCCAATCTGGGGAATAGTTATTCAAAACAAACATTAACATCAGTAAAAACAGTGAACTTGCAGTATCCTCAATCTGCCCACATGAAGTTTGTTATCCTTGAAAAATAATGCTCACAATGACAATAAAAACCAGCAGCTTGGCAGTACCAGGAGGGAAAGAAAATGACTGGAGTTCCTTCAAATCCCCATACTGGAGAATTTGTCATTATGAGACTTGTCTGGTGGTTCCCTGTAAGACTATAATCACAAGGTTGTTTTTATTTGACTTGACCTGGACTTTACCAAATGTTAAAAATATTTTCCTGGTGCTTGTCAAAAAAAAAAATAGAAGCATTAGTTTCACTTCATGAATGCTTGAGAAGGTGGATAATGGGGCAAATAATAGGCCAGTCAAAAAACTTAAAACAAAATGTTTAGGAGTGAGATTTCCAGAGTGAATTTGAAGAGCTAGATACCTAGTAATCTAGATGACCATGGGCACATATAGATGTACTCTTTGCATTCCCAGGGCTGTGTGCATGCTTAGGAATGATATGAGATGCTCTAACCTCTCATCTCTGACTGTCCTTGAGGATGTGTGCAAGTAGAATGCGAAAGCGAAATCTATGTTGTCAGTTGCCTGACTGAGTGTTGAAGACATGCCCCAACCTCTACACAGTCTCTTGATCAAGTATAAGAAACTTGTTTTTTAATTTTATTTGTTTATTTGACAGTGAGCGAGCGAGCGAGTGAGAGAGAGAGAGAGCACAAGAAGGGGTAAAGTCAGAAGGAGAAGCAGACGTCCTACTGAACAGAGACCCTGATGTGGGACTTGATCTCTAGAGTCTGGGATCATGACCTGAGCCAAAGACAGTGGCTTAACCAACTGAGCCATCCAGGTGCCCAAATCTTAGAAACTTATTGATGGCAGGCATTTAAAGAAATCTCTGTCTAATCACTGGTGGACCACTAAGATAAATGACTAAAGGTTTCTGTAAGAAAACAGAAAAAAGAAAAGAATCAGACATTATAGAAATATGTCAGAAAAAATATTAATTGAACAAATAATAATACAACAAATAGCAAAATAACAAATCATGGGGAAGGAGAAGAATATGAATTCCAGAATTTTGACATTATATTGTTGAAAATGTCCAATTATTATAAATATGAGATACAAAAAGAAGTATTGTGCACACACAAATTCAAATAAATAAAAACTAAATAAAATAAATGTAAATCAATAACAACTGTGCTGAGGAAGCCCAAAAGTTAAACTTCCTAGGCAAATGACTGTACATCAACTATTTTTAATATGTTAAAAGGACTAAAGAAAACCATGCTTTGTAACATAAACAGAGAACAATGTCTCTTCAAATGTAGACTGTAACTAAGAAGCTCTAAATTGTAAGATTAGAGTGGCTCAATAGCAGATTTGAGTAGACAGAAAAAAAAATCAGTAAGTGTAAAAATAGATCAATTAACATTACCACGTTGAGGAATTAATAAAGAAAAAAATAATAAGGAAAATTAAACTGAGCATCAGAGACCAGAGGAATATCATAAGAATAGTGTTATAAGCATAATGAGAGTCTTAGAAGAGGAAGGGAGAGAAAAAGGTGGAGAAAAATATTTGAAGAAATAATCTATACATACAATAAATTCAACGAACTCCAAGCAGTACAAATTCAAAGAGATTTACAAAGAGACACATCATAATAAAATTGTCAAAAGCAACAAGAGAGAAGTGGTTTTCACATATAAAAATATTCTCAATAAGATTTATAGTTGATTTCTCTCACAAATCATGGAGGACTGGTGGCATATTCAAATGTTGAAAGAAAATGGTTATCATTCAAGAATTCTATATCCAACAGAACGACCCTTTAATAAATGAAGAAGAAATAAAAACATTTCCAGATAAACAAAGAGAATAATATATATACATATTTTTAATATAATAATATATATACATTATTTATATATATATATATAAAATCTACCTTCACAAGAGAAGGTAGAATATCTTTAAACACATAGAAATTAAATAATACACTTCCATAGAATCCATGGAATAAAGAGGAAGTCTCAAATGAATCTTAAAATTACATACAACTTACTGGAAATGAAAATGCAGCATATCAAAATATTTGGATTCAGCTAAAGAATTGTTGAAAGGAAGTTTATAATACCAAATGTTTATATTAGAAAAGGACAGAGATCTTAAATCATTCATATATTCCTCAAAAAAATAGAAAAGAAAGACAAAGTACATCCAAAGCAAGCATAAGAAAAAAATAACAAAGACATTAGTAAAATAGGAAAACAATAGAAAAAATAAATAAAACAAAAAGTTAGGCCTTCAAAAAAAAAACAAAACAAAAACTGATAAACCTCTAGGTAGCCTGGAGAAAAAATGAGAAAAGACACAACACCAATATCAGAGGTGAAATAGAGATATTACCATAGGCCCTAGGGCCAGGAAAAGGAAAATAAATGAACACTAAAGAATACTCTTAATAGTTTTATGTCCAATTTGCATTCCCACCAACAGTGTAAGAGGGTTCTCCTTTCTCTGCAGCCTCTCCAACACTAATTGTTTCCTGTCTTAATTTTGGCCATTCTGACTGGTGTAAGGTGGTACCTCACTGTGGTTTTGATTTGAATTTCCCTGATAACTAGTGACGATGAACATTTTTTCATGTCTCTGTTAGCCATTTGTCTATCTTCTGTGGAGAAGTGCCTCGTCATGTCTCTTGCCCATTTTTTGATGTGTTCATCTTGGTTTTGGATGTTGAGTTTGAGTAGTTCTTTATAGACCTTGGATACCAGCCCTTTGTAGCGTCATTTGCAAATATCCTCTCCCATTCCTTGGTTGCCTCTTTGTTTTGTTGACTGTTTCCTTTGCTGTGCAGAAGCTTTTTATTTTGATGAAGTCCTGAAAGTTCATTTTCGCTTTGTCTACTTTGCCTTTAGATATGTGTCTTGAAAGAAGTTGCTGTGGCTGATGTCAAAGAGGTTACTGATGTCAAAGAGGTTACTTTCTCTTCCAGGATTTTAATGGATTCCTGCCTCACATTGAGGTCTTTCATCCATTTCGAGTTTGCCTTTATGTGTGGTGTAAGAGAATGGTCTAGCGCCATTCTTCTATATGTAGCTGTCCAATTTTCCCAGCACCATCTATTGAAGAGACTGTCTATTTTCCATTGGATATTTTTTCCTACTTTGTCAAAGATGATTTGACCATAGATTTGTGGATACATATCTGGACTCCCTACTCTGTTCTATTGGTCTATTTGTCTGTTTTTGTGCCAGTACCATGCTGTCTTGGTGATCACAGCTTTGTAATAAAGCCTGAAGTCAGATAACGTGATGCCCCCAGCTTTGCTTTTATTCTTCAGCAATTCCTTAGTGATTTGGCGTCTTTTTTGGTTCCATATAAATTTTAGGATTGTTCGTTCCTTGGTGGAATTTTGATCGGAATGGCATTGAAAGTGTAGATTGCTCTGGGCAGTATAGACATTTTAACAATATTTATTCTTCTGATCCATGAGCATAGAATGCTCTTCCATCTTTTTGTGTCTTCTTCAATTTCTTTCATGAGTGTTCTGTAGTTCCTCGAGTACAGATCCTTAACTTCTTTGCTTAGGTTTTTTCCTAAGTATCTTATGGGTTTTGGTGCTATGGTAAATGGAATCGATTCTCTGATTTCCCTTTCTATATTTTCATTGTTAGTGTATAAGAACGCAACTGTTTTCTGTGCATCGATTTTGAATCCTGCCACATTGCCGAATGGTTGTATGAGTTCTAGTAGTTTGGGGGTAGAGTCTTTTGGGTTTTCCACCTAGAGAATCATGTCATCTGCAAGGAGAGAGAGTTTGACTTCTTTTTTGACAAGTTGAATACCTTTTATTTCTTTCTGTTGTCTGATTGCTGTTGCTAGAATATCAAACACTATGTTGAACAGTAGTGGTGAGAGTGGGCATCCTTGTCTTGTTCCTAATCTCAGATGGAAGGCTATCAGTTTTTTCCCATTGAGAATGATATTCACTGTGGGTTCTTCATAGATAGATTTTATGAGGTTGAGTAATGTTCCCTCTATCCCTATACTTTGAAGAGTTTTAATCAGCAACAGATGTTGTATTTTGTCAAATGTCTTTTCTGAATCAATTGAGATTTCCATATGGTTCTTCTCTCTTCTCTTATTGATTTGTTCTATCACATTGATTGATGTGTGAGTATTGAACCACTCTTATATCTCTGTTATGAGTCCCATCTGGTCAAGGTGGATAATCTCTTTAATGTATTGTTGGATTCTGTTAGCAAGAATCTTGTTAAGAATTGTGGCATCCATATTCATCAGGGATATTGGTCTGAAGTTCTCCTTTTTGTTGGGGTCTTTGGTTTGGGGATTAGAGTGATGCTGGCTTCATAGAAAGAGCCTGGAAGTTTTCCTTCTGTTTCTATTTTTTGAAAGAGCTTCAGGAGAATAAGTGTTATTTCTTCTTTGAGTGTTTGGTAGAATTCCCCAGGGAATCCGTCTGGTCCTGGACTCTTGTTTTTGGGGAGGTTTTTGATCACTTCTTCAATCTCATTACTGAATATAGGTCTATTCAGATTGTCAATGTCTTCCTGTTTCAATCTTGGAAGTTTATAGATTTCTAGGAATATATCCATATCTTCTAGGTTGTTAAACTTATTGGCATATAATTGTTGGTAGTAATTTCTGATGATTGTTTTTATTTCCTTGGTGTTAGTCGTGATCTCTCCCCTTTCATTCATGATTTTATTAATTTGGGTCTTCTCCCTTTTCTTTTGGATTAGTGTGGCCAATGGTTTATCGATCTTATTAATTCTTTCAAAGAATCAGCTTCTAGTTTCATTATTGTGTTCCCCTGTATCTCTAGTTTCTGATTCATTCATCCCTGCTCGCATCCTAATTATTTCCCATCTTGTCTGGGGGGTTGGTTTAATTTGTTGTTGACTTTGCAGTGCTTCAATGTCTAATGAGAGTTGGTATATTCAGGATTTTTCAGTTTTTTTGAGTGAGACTTGGCTGGCTATGCATTTCCCTCTTAGGACTGCCTTTGCTGTATCCCATAGGTTTTGGATTGATGTATCTTCATTCTCATTGGTTTCCATGAAGTGTTTCAGTTCTTTGATTTCCTGGTTGATCCATAGATTCTTGAGCAGGATCGTCTTTAGCTTCCAAGTGTTTGATTTTCTTCTGTACTTTTTGTTGTGGTTGAGTTCTAGTTTCACAGCATCGTGGTCAGATAATATGCAGGGAATAATTTCAATCTTATGGTATCAGTGGAGCCCTGATTTATGACCTAGTATGTGGTCTATTCTGGAGAGGGTTCCATGTGCACTCGAGAAGAATGAGTAGTCTGCGGTTTTAGGGTAGAATGTTCTGAATATATCTATGAGATCCATCTGGTCCAATGTGTCATTCAAGGATCTTGTTTCTTTGTTGATTTTCTGTTTAGATAACATATCCATTGCTGAGAGTGGTGTGTTAAGATCTCCTGCAATTAATGTGTTTGTATCAATATGACTCTTTATTTTGCTTAACAGTTGTCTTATGTAGTTGGCTGCTCCCATGTTGGGAGCATAAATATTTACAATTGTTAGATCTTCTTGGTGTATAGAGCCTTTGAGAATGATGGAAACTTCTTGTTCTTTACTCTGGCGTCATGGGTAAGCTATGATTAGCATTTATTTAAGTAGAAAATATACATGTTACTCATGTGTATCTATAGATAATATATTGTCTTCGCTCTTATCTATAATTTATACATTGATTTGTTGTAGAGCTATTTTTATTTATATACAAATTAAAGAATAATTTCACAAATTTGCAAAAAAAATTGCATGTGAGGCATATACTAAAAATAAGAAATATATGTCAGTTTATTAAACTGTGATTCCAGTTATTTATACATTTTTATATGTGTATCATATGCTGTGCCATAATATATACTACATTTTACTAGGGAATAATCTGATGTGTTCAAAAGCTAGTGCTCTTATACGACAGTAAACTGAGCAACAAAATGGTCTGTATAGTCAGCTGAAAAGGCCAATATGAGAACATCTACGTGTTCTGTCCTGTAAAAACACCGTGATGACTCCTCAAGGCCAAGGTATAATCACTCTTTAATAGGCTTTTAGTTTACTGTCTTGTCTTTTCAGATTTACAACCAGGAAGCAATCTTTGTTAAAAGAACTTCCCCCATTTCTTCTGACTACCTTCAAGACTAGAAATTCTGGTGGCAGGTTCCAAGATATTTATAGCTGTGCCATAAAATTAGAAAATGCTGTCCCATCTTTCAAATCTTTATTCTGCCTACTCAATATAGAACAAAATTCTTGAGCAAAAATGTGGGGATAATACTATTGCCTCTGCCTGTTCCATCAGTCCCATCCCAGTCTAGCAAAGCAATCTCAGAATGAACATATAAACATCTATGAATCTCATTTCGTACATTCACTGTATTTTCCAAAAAATATATGGTTTATTTTAACTATATTATGTGGAATAAGTTTATGTTAATTTAATATGATATGTAGGCAATTATTCTATTCTTTATGGGTAAATCTGTAATTTTCTTTTTAAATTATGATATGTTGGTCATCGTATAGTACAGCATTAGTTTTTATTTTATTTTATTTTATTTTATTTTATTTTATTTTATTTTATTTTATTTTATTTTTTCAGTGTTCCAAGATTCATTGTTTATGCTCCACACCTAGTGTTACATGTAATATGTGCCCTCAGTAACCACCACCAGGCCCTCCCAGCTCCCTACCCCCTCTCCTCCAAGACCCTCAGGTTGTTTCTGTGTTCAAAGTCTCTCATGTTTCATTTCTCTCCACATAACCCTACTTCCTATTTCCTTTCCTTTTCCTACAGCCCTCTCTATTACCCCTTATGCACCACAAGTAAGTGAAACCATGTGATACTTGACTTTTTCTACTTGGCTTATTTCACTCAGCATAATCTCTTCTAAAGCAGCCCATGTTGCTACAAAAGTTGGATATTCATCCTTTCTGGCGGAGGTGTATTATTCCATTGTACATATGTACCACATCTTCTTTATCCATTCATCTGTTGAAGGGCACCTTGACTCTTTTCACAGTTTGGCAATTGTGGCCATTGCTGCAATGAACATTGGGGTACATATGGCCCTTCTTTTCCCTACATCTGTATCTTTGGGGTAAATACCCAGTAGTGCAATTGCAGGGTCATAGGATAGCTCTATTTTTAATTTTTTAAGTAATCTCCACACTGTTTTCCAAAGTGGCTGCACCAACTTGCATTCCCACCAACAGTGTAAGAGGGTTCCCTTTCTCTGCATCTTCTCCAACACTTGTTGCTTCCTGTCTTGTTAATTTTGATCATTCATACTGGTATAAGGTGGTATCTCAGTGTGGTTTTGATTTGAATTTCTCTGATGGCTAGTGATGATGAACATTTTTTCTTGTGTCTGTTAGCCATTTGTATATCTTCTATGGAGAAGTGGCTCTTCATATATCCTGACCATTTTTTTGATCCATTCATCTTGTTTTCGGATGTTGAGTTTGAGTACTTCTTTATAGACCTTGGATATCAGCCCTTTGCTTGTAGTGTCATTTGCAAATACCCTCTCCCATTCCTTGGGTTGGCTCTTTGTTTTGTTGACTGTTTCCTTTGCTGTGCAGAAGCTTTTTATTTTGATGAAGTCCCAGAAGTTCATTTCGCTTTGTCTACTTTGCCTTTGGAGACGTATCTTGAAAGAAGTTGCTGTGGCTGATGTCAAAGAGGTTACTACCTATGTTCTCTTCCAGTATTTTGATGGATTCCTGCCCCACATTGAGGTCTTTCACCATTTCGAGTTTGCCTTTGTGTATGGTGTAAGAGAATGATCTAGTTTCATTCTTTTTTTTTTATTATTGTTACTAAATTTTTTTTTTCCCAGTGTTCCAAGATTCATTCCCCATTCCCCACACCCAGTGCTCCCCGCTTTAGGTGTCCCCAGTTCCCACCACCAGGCTCTCCCATCCCTTCACCCCCCTCCCTCCAAGTCCCTCAGTCTGTTTCTGTGTCCAAAGTCTCTGTTGATTCGTTTCCCTCCCTAGATTACCCTAGTGCCCATTTACATACCTTCTCCCACTGTCCTCCAGTTTACCCCTCATGCACCGCAAGTAAGTGAAACCATGCGATACTTGACATTCTCTTCTTGGATTATTTCACTCAGCATAATCTCTTCCAGTCCAGTCCATGTTGCTACAAAAGTTGGATATTCATCCTTTCTGATGGAGGCATAGTACACCATTGTATATATGTACCACATCTTCTTTATCCATTCATCTGTTGATGGGCACCTTGGCTCTTTGCACAGTTTGGCGATTGTGGCCATTGCTGCGATGAACATTGGGGTGCATATGGCCCTTCTTTTCACTACATCTGTATCTTTGGGGTAAATGCCAAGTAGTGCAATTTCAGGGTCATAGGGTAGCTCTATCTTTAATTTTTTTTTTTTTCTAACAATCTCTGTCTTTTAATTGGAATATTTGGACCATTTATATTTAATATAATTATCAATACATTTGTGTTTAAAGCTATCATCTTGCTAGATGTTTTCTTTTTTTTTTTTTTTTTTTTTTTTTTTTTTTTTTTTTTTTTTTTTTTTTTTTTTTTTTTTTTTTTTTTTTTTTTTTTT
>PITA01027769.1:0-20526 GCA_004023965.1 Spilogale gracilis | reverse complement strand
AGAGAAGTACCAAACGCTGAGCGCTCTCTCAGAGTTCCTTCGAGCTTTTATGCAACCCAGAGCCCCAGGTCCCTGAGGGCGGCATTTTCCGTGGTTGATTTAAAAAAAAAAGTAAAGAGAAAGCAGGCCTCCCCACCCCTGTAACTCTGAGAATGACCCTGGAGCAAAGGCGGGGAAGGGAAGTGGGGGCTGGGTGAAGGAAGGAGTAAGAAAAACTCTTGGAAAGGGCCTTTGGCGAAAATTAGGTTGGCCCCTTAGGAGCTCACACTATCTGCTTCTCCGAGAGGCGGGGTGGAAGCCGGCTCCACCTGGCCTGAGGTCTCAAGTTTGTCATCCAGGCTGGGGCCAAATATTGTTTCACAGGGCCCCTCAAAAGCTACTTTATATCAGAGCGTGAGAGTAAGAACCACAGTCCCGGCCTACTGGCTACTCTGATTCTAAGGGAGAGCCCTGTTGCAGTCTTCTCCCCCGCAGCTGGTCTCATAAAGAGAACAAAGAGAAGAATTACTACTATTACTACTACCTAATAACAACTAAAATCATACGGTCTCATATGTGCTATTATATTATTTGATTCTCACTATGATCCTGTGTGTGAGGCATTATTATTAGCCTTATGTTTTTTGGTGAGGAGATGATTCACCTCACCCGACACTCTGCAGGGAAGTCTGCCATCAAGTACTTCCTGGCGGTGAGGACATGGCTCCTGCTGCTGACATTCCCAGTCCTCTAGGGGGCAGTAGTAAGTTGCCAGGTGCTCCGGGTGCCAGCCGGGATTAGAGGATCCCCTCCTGGGAGAGGCCGACTGACTGAAAACAGGAGGGTGTGGCCCGCCCACAAGTGGAAGTTCAGTTTACTAGTCACGACCCTTACCTGGAGAGGAGGTCTTTATCCCAGACGCACAGCTCCCACCCCAGGGTCAAACTCCCATGAAGTCTGTAGGTCTCAGTTTTCTTCACTTAGAAGGTCACAGTTGAGGCCTGTTCCTCGGAAACCATGCGGTTGACAGTACCACTGAGAGAGAACTCTCTGTAAAAGTAATAACAGCTCACACATATTAAGTGCTTAACTGTAGGCTGCAGGCATATACTGTTTTATCCAATTCCAATCCTAAAGTAATCATATTATTCTCCTTTTCTAGATAAAGGAAGCAGGGCACAGAGAGGGAATTTATGAAAGGTCACACAGTAAGTGTTACACAATCAGGAAGCATTCTGTTGCTAGGGCCAATGCTCTCAACCACCCCACCCCTATCCCCCACCCGGTTATGGCCTGATCCCTTCATGGTCAGCTTTGTTCTGGGAAGTGTGGCACTCCACAGGCTTCGCCTTCAAGGTGGGGGAAACACAAACACACATGAGAGAACATTTCATTCTTCTGCAAACCACCATTCTTTGGCAAGCCCCGGGCAATGAACTATAACCCAAACACCATGGTCACGTGCTTGGAAAGCCAGAAGCTCTTGAAAAACTTGCAGGCAAAACCGCAGGACTCAAAAAAGACCATAATTCAGTAAGTCACAGGTCAGGGGAAGAAGGGGGAGTTTTATCGGCACCAGTTACAATATGAGAATATTTCCTATCCTGGAAGACAGCAAGAATCGACTTCCAAATGTGCAAAGTAGGATCTCTTTGGCAGAGCTGGACTTAGTTCAGTTATTGAAGAGGCAGAAACGACCAGCTTCTAGAAACTTTGCTTGGCACCTCAAACCACCTAAAATACAGATACTGCTTTAGGTGGTCTTCCAAAGGTCCTGGTTCCATTGTTATGTGCCTCAGTTTCCCCCAGAGTCAGTGAAAGAACAAATGCCTGGTGACCTCTATATTGAAAAATGGGAGCTATTTGGTTTCCCTCCTGGAGATGTGTCACTGTTTCTCACCCCCGAGTATTGTTAGGTGATTGACACAGAGGGTCCCAGAGAGGAGCCAAGCTGAATAAAACTGTACAGTTATAACTATAAGGATTTTTTTTTAATTAACATGGGGTTACCATTCCATTATATATTTTTACATTATTTGGCTTTCTTGACTTTACAAATGCCAGCAAATGTTACAGGATCATGTAATCTCAAGTCTTGAAAGTGTTTTCAATTTTATCCAGCTCAACCAGATCTCCAGTGTTTCTTTTTCTAATATAAGAGTAATATTTTTTCCTTATATACCATACCTATCAAGTGACCTGACCGCCTTAGGGATAGGAAACTCACTACCTTGAAAAGAGTAGTTCAGGTGCACCTGGGTGGCTCAGTTGATTAAGTGACTTTTGGCTCAGGTCATGATCCTGGAGACCCGGGATCGAGCCCCACATCGGGCTTCCTGCCCAGTGGGAAGCCTGCTTCTCCCTCTCTCAGTCCCTCTGCTTGTGTTCCCTCTCTAGCTATGTTTCTCTTTGTCAAATAAATAAAATCTTAAAAAAAAAAAAAGAGTGGTTCATACTTGGACAATTATTCCTTGCAATGGCTTGGAATGCCTTGCTCTTCTTTTAACCAGTTGACCTCAGTATTATTTGGGGGGCCATATATAAAAAATTGGGCCCCTCTTTTCCCTTCGGATGTCAGAAGTAGCTATCATTGTATTTTCCAATTTCTTCATCATCCTAAAAAAAAAAAAAGTGGATTGTCTCTCTATCTTCCTCCATCAATTTTTCAGCACCTAGCACAGTGCCTGGCACGTTGAAGATGAGAAAAAATATTTGTTAATAAATTAATGACTAGATGATTCCTGGTCATTGGTCTCTGATCTCATTTATCTATGGTTTTCTACAAAGGAAATACTAGAATTAAATGATCAAGGTCTGCCCTAATTAGAGTGGAGGAGCAGGGAAGGGGGAAGAGAGGGAAACTATCACTCTCCTTTCTGGAAAATACATGATATTTATCTCATTGTATTAAATTGATTTGTACCTTAAAGCTAAACTAAATGATGAAAGGTAGGCCTGGCAAGAAGTATGGGAAGTTTCCTGACAGTGTTAAAGGATCTCAAAAATCTTTGCATTTGTTTCCTCCAGAGTGAGAGCAATTTCAGGCAAGTGGGTTGAGCTAGGAGTGATACCCAAAAGATCTGTCTCTGTTCCTCTGTAATTCCCACCCTCCGCCGGCTCAAGCCCTGGAGCGCCTGGAAGTCTTTGACCCGGGTAAGGTGCTTCACTCATCCACCTGCCAGCTGTCACTCTTCCCATAGGGAGCAATTTCCAGAGACTTAGACTGGAGAACAGGGAGCCCAGAATGGGCCATCTAACCTCACAGATCAGATCTGGATAAAGACTAGCACAGTCTTCCAGGGTCAGACCAAGCCTTTTTCTAACATCTGTTCAGGGACCAAACAATTACACCAAACACTCAGAACAATTCAAAAGAAGCCCCCAGACCAAGTCCTTCTTTGGAATCATGATATTTAACAAGTGTTTACAGAGTGACTGGGAAGTACTGCTGGCTACACCAGAGGCACTAGGCAAAGAGGCCAAAATTGCAGACTCTGGGAGCCAGCAGCCCCAAGTATCAGTCCTGGCTCCTCCACTATGGGCAAGTTACCTAACTCACAGGACTTTACTTCTCTCTTTTACAAAATGGAGATAAAAGTGCTTTACTTCATGGCACCTGGGTCGCTCAGTCGGTGAAGCATCTGCCTTAGGCTCAGGTCATGATCTCAGGGTTGTGGGATGGAGCCCCGTGTGGGGCTCCCCGCTTCTCTCTCTCCCTGATCATTTTTTTTTTCTCTCTCTCTCTCTCATAAATAAGTAAATAAATAAAAATCTAAAAGGAAAAAGTGATTTTACTTCACTGGATTTTGTAAGGTTTAAATTACTATATTCATGTTAAAATGCCTAGAAAAAGGAAAGTACATAATAAAAACTAGCTATTATTATTAGGTGCTGAAATGAATAAGGCCCAGGCCCCCCAAGGAGTTGATAACATTGTTTTCCAGCAGGAATGGCATGGGGCATTGCCGGGGAAAGTTCCATGGGGAAGATGGAACAAGTTGAAGTAAGAGTGGAATTCTTTTGAATTCAATAAATGTATCTTTGGGTTTATCTTTGGTTTATGGTCGGTCAAGAAGCAGAAAGACCTCTAGGCAAAAGGAAGTAATAGTGTATTGGAGGAGACAAAAATATGCATGAACAGCAATGTTCAAGGTGTCATGTCATGTCAACTGTAAATTTAGGAACATAGAGGAAGAACATATCGATAAGATGGCAAAACCATCTTAATCGTCTTTCCATCGCCTCCAGAATCTGTGATAGTGATTTATACATGGCCATTGCCAAGTAAATGATCATTCTAACATGGGAAAGGAGGGAAGGCATTATGTGAGCAGTAGAATCATGGCTAACAATTGGGGTTCTGGACTCACATAGGCTGGACATGACTCCAAGTCCTTGTGAGAACTCGGGCTTGTCCAGTTTACTTGACCCTTCTGTCTTCCTCATCTGCAAAATGCAGATGGTTTCACAGGGCCTTTGTGATTAATCAAATGAAGGAATCTGTGTAAACTTCTAATGATGGGTGACTGGCAGCAATCATGATTATAGCTTGAAATGGACCTTGAAGAATGAGTTAAAGCTGTAAGATTGACTAAACTCATTATAGAGAAGTTGGTAATGGAGCACATAGTGAGCGGCCGAGGGGGCGGGTGGGAGAGGAGGTAGTGAAAGTCTGAAATATCATTTGGGACCAGATCCAAGAGACCTGCAAAAACAAAAGAGTTGCATCATTATTCTGCTGACAAAATAGGGTCATTGAGGTTGTTTCATGGTAAGACTTGACCAGACAAACCTGCACAGATAAAAAGCAGGTTAGCTAGGGCTCTGCAGGGGCAAGAGCTACTGTGGGTTGAGCAGGGAGGTGGCCTTAGGCATGTAAAGGATACAGACATTAATGACATTACCAAGGCGCCGTTAAAGGATGGCTGATCAGATGTGGGGAAGGCAGCCCCCCCATGAGATATGTAGATGCTCATGAGAGTTGGCCTCGGAGGCTTTGAGTTCCTCTAGGACATGAATTTCCAAAGTCAAAACCCTAATGCTAAAAAATCAAAAGAAGGAGATAGAGAGGAGAATGCTAAGTCCTGACATCTGGTGGAGTGTCTTGGCTGGTGGTGAGTGAGCGAGGAAACAAACACACGATGGTAACACCAAAAATGGATTTCACTGGGTATGAATGCAGTTTTAAGGCCCATGTTTTCTTTGGTACTAATATACATCCTCGTGAGAAATTTTGAGACTGGAGATAATGGTTTTGCCTGTTCAACATTTTGGCTCAAGGTCAGAACCTTTTAAGTCATTGGGTCGTTACATCAATGAATTGGTAAGAAATAAAACAGTTAAAACAACAACCACCTCACATGCATTAGGATGAACACTATCAAAGGAACCAACACAGAAAATAGCAAATGTTCATAGGATGTGGAGAAATTGGACACACACACTTCTGGGAACATAAAATGGTGCAGCCATTATGGAAAACAGTATAAAGGTTCCTCAAAAAATTAAAAGTAGAACTACCATATATTCTTGTGATCTTACATCTGGATATATAGCCAAAAGAATTCAAAGCAATGTCTCAAAGAGATATTTTCACAATCTGGTTCATAGCAGTATTATTCACAATAGTTAAGAGATGAAAGCAACCCCAATGTCCATCAATGAGTGGGGAGATAATGAAGATATGGCATATACATGCCATGAAATATCATTCAGCCTAAAAAAGGGAAGGAAGTCTGTCATATGCTATGAACAAGGTCATATGGATGAAACTTAAAGACACTATGCTATGTGAAACAAGCCAGTCACAAAAAGACCAATGCTGCACGATTCTACTTACATGAGGTAAGTAGTCAAACTCTTAGACACGGAAAGTGCAATAGCGGTTGCCAGAGGCTGGAAGGAGAGGAAATGACAGTTGTTATTCATTGGGTATAGAATGAAAGTGTCAGATGTGTAAGAGTGCTGAGATAAATGGCAGCACAGGATTGCAAAAAATATGTTTAATTCCCTATTTACATGTTCATTTTCTTCCACCAAAGTAAGAAATTTTTAGGAAAAGGTCAAGTGCTCAGGGCAAGCTCAGGTCATGATCCTGCAGTTCTGGGATCAGGTTCCCTGCTTAGCGGGAAGCTTGCGTTACCGTCTCTCACTTCCCCTGCTTATGTTCCCTCTCTAGCTGTGTTTCTCTCTGTCAAATAAATAAATAAAATATTAAAAAAAAAAAAAAACCCAAACGATCAAGTGCTGTTCATATGTGTGCTGCAGAGATTTCTTGTTGTCTCTGATACCCATTCTCATCTCTTCTCCCAGATGCTATTCAGTATGAAGACTGCATTTCCCAGAGGACATAAGCAGAAGTAATATGTGCATCTTCTAAGTTTTGTCCTAAAAGGGAGGAGATATACCATTCGCATCTATATTCCCTCTTTTCTGCTGTGTGGGATGTGGTTGTGGTGGTAAATCATCTGGAACCATCTGGTTGAGGGCAACACCGTAGGGATGGCAGAGAAGATAGAAGGAAAGGATCTTGCATTCCTCTGAACCTTCTCTCCTGTTAGAGATGCTGATAGCATAGAGTGAGCGTGGGATACACCATCACTGTGCTCCCAGTGGCTTGAACCAATTTACACCAGCGCCTTGCATAGCTCCTACAAATTGCTTCATTAAGGTGGAAGGAAAAGAAAGAAAAAAAATTTCCGAGGTCTATGTCAGTAAGGAGACATTTGAGATGATGGCAAGTCCATAGAAAGTGAAAGAAACTTTGCTTCAGATGAGTCATGAACATACTAGATTGGTTCCCCGTGTTTCCATTTCTTTGTACCAAGTCAGGCTTGCTGTTATGACGCTCTCTAATTTGGTCTTGCTTCACTTAGTTATTTATTTAGTGAAAACTTTTGTTATTAAAAGCCTTGTCTTTTTTTTTTTTTAATATTTTATTTATTTGACAGAGAGAAATATAGTGAGAAAGGCAACACAAGCAAGGGGAGTGCAAGAGGAAGAAGCAGGCTTCCCGCTGAACAGGGAGCCCAGTCTGGGGCTTGATCACAGGACTCTGGGATCATGACCAGAGCCAATGGCAGACACTTAACGACTGAACCACCCAGGTGCCCCTAAAAGTCTTGTCTTAAATGAGGCAACAACTTACTTCTTTGATTTGCAGCCTCATTTGCATGAGGTTTATCAATGTTTCAAAGGGCTTTCAAATCCAAATTTACTCGACGCCAATTCTGAGAGATTGCCAGAGTGCTTATTATTAATGTTATTCTACAAGCGAGTGCCCAGTACATCGCTGCCTCCATAAATTGTTGCATATTGCTCACTAGCCAAAGAAATAGAAATATGAGATGGTAAGTGACTTGCTAGGTCACATCTAGTTCATGCAATGCCATGATGAAGAGTCAAGGCTTTCCCACATCTAATCACTCTAGACTGAATGAACAATAACTTCTGAAGAGCTTCAGTCAACTCATAAAGAATAACTTTCTCTGGAAATACTAGGTGGCATCCAAATCTTCATCCTTTCTGTTTGAAACCCAAAATGTCTCATGACTGGCATTTTTCTCACCATCACTTATGAGGAAAAACAGAGAAGCACATTTTCTAGTTATTTTATACCAGCTCCTGGAACTGGGATAAAATGGAGCAGTGGGGAAGTCAAGGAAAAGTCTCCTTCATTTCCAAGTAACCAAGATCAATACTATAGGGAAGCAAAACCTGCCACCTCAAAATATCTCTCTTTGGCATTGCATTTTTTTCAGGTTGATTATTACTTTAAGAAACAAAAGGCTCAAAAATATTTTTTTTTAAAGATTTTATTTATTTATTTGACAGAGAGAAACACAGCCAGAGAGGGAACACAAGCAGGGGGAGTGAGAGAGGGAGAAGCAGGCCTCCCGCCGAGCAGGGAGCCCGACGTGGGGCTCGATCCCAGGTCCCCGGGACCATGACCCGAACTGAAGGCAGTCGCCCAACCAACTGAGCCACCCAGGCGCCCCTCAAAAATATTTTCTTTTGCCTCTTCCGTAGCTACCTAAAAAATTTTAGATAGAGGATTTACTCTAGGTAGGGAGTTATCATGATAGATAACTACAGTAAAAAATGAATGAGGTGTGGTAGACAGGGAGGCATTTGGCAAAACCTGTGTTAAAATTCCTCTCTATGTCCCGTTGTTTCTGCATCGCCCAAAAGCATTTATTTACTGAAGATTTTGTCATCTTCCTGTGAACTGTCTTCCTTCCATTGAAGTCACAGACTCCTCTCCTTTTTAACTCTGGATAGTCTTATAAGCCTCAATTGCCTGACTGCCTGGGGACCTCGTATTCTCAGAGAGCCCATGTATGTTCTGTAATTAAATTTGATTTTCTCCTGTCAATCTGTCTCAGGTCAATTTAATTTTTAGACCAACAAAAGATATAGGGAAAACTCATTCCAGTCCTTGCTTCCATGAAAAGCAGCCCATCCATATAACAGTAAATATCTTGTTCATCTTCATTCTTTTTTTTTTTTCTTAAATTTTTTATTTTATTTTGAGAGAGGGAGAAGCAGGCTTCCCGCCGAGCAGGCAGCCCGATGTGGGGCTCGATCCGGGGTCTCCAGGATCATGACCTGAGCTGAAGGCAGTCGCTTAACCAACTGAGCCACCCAGGTGCCCCTCATCTTCATTCTTTACACTTAGCCAGAAAGTACTACTGTGGACATGTAAGTTTGCACGTTCTCTTGCTTAAGACAGAAAAATATTTGATTGTGTAACCCATAAAATATTTTTTTAAAAGCCACAGTAAGAATCCACAGAAGCTAATCATGGGAAAGTTTCTGAAAGAGATAGAGACAAGCTTTTTGCCTTCTAGAACTTTGTGATTATGACTAACTTGCCTCATCCAGCTGGCTTTGTGTGTGCAGTTAATACCAATGATAAGGACCACTTGTGTTGTCTCTAAACTACCGAGGAGCCTCAGTGTATATTGTTTCCAAATCATAGTCCTCAAATACCTGGTCCACCTCTACCTCTTTCCTTAAGAACTTCCCTGATACATCTAGTAACTCTCTGGATACATTCCTATTTAGACTCCCCCTAGTCCTTAACTATCTCCCCTTCTCCACCATCCACAACACTATTTGATGTTGAACGATGTAGAAATCACTAACATCCCTTCTACTATGTGCATGGCAGATACTGAGTGGCTCATTCCACTGGTCACTCCAGGTGCTTTCTTGTGTATGACTTCTGTGGTGACGTTTTACTCTTCTGGGCTAGTTACAGAGGTGGGCCCATGTGTTATATTTCTTTGCCCTTGGGAAGAGCAAATGGTCTTCCCCACCTGTCCTCTGCCCCAGTGGGACTCCAAGGTCCTGACCGAGCAGAAAGCAGAAGCGATGACAAGGAGCTAAAATCCTCTTAGTCCTGTCACCACTCTTCCATCCTGCTGGCTGGGATCTCACCCATTGACATCGGTCCCTTTTTCTGGTTCCCCCGCCATGCTCTTCATTTAATGGGAGCTGAATAAAATAAATATTCATTGAATAAAGAAGTCACTAAATCAAGAAGTTAATTAGGTATTCTCTGCTCGCAATCCAGTGGGCCATCCTGGGACGGCCATTCTGTGTGATCCAGCGATGGGTACCCTCAAGCAAGAAAACTGTGCAACACAAGCCCAAACAAGTGGGAAGCCACAAAAAAGAACCCAGGAAGTTCAGGAATGAATTCTCTTTTCCATGCAAGAAACTAAAGATGGGTGATAAGGTGAGAATGAGAAAATTCAAGCAGCATTTTAAAATCATGATTCAAGCAGCATTTTAAGTGCAACTGGAACGATTTTTGCCCTATCTACACTTGTTACTTCTAACTAGTTAGGGAAATATAATGGAAAATGTAGTGGCCTGGTGCACTAATCAAACATCCTGCTACTAACCTAAAAAACTAGAGATTTGTTCATGGAAGCTATCCTGTCTCGACCTTAGAAAAGCTAGAGCCAAACTGGGTGTGTCTTGTCCCTGAAATTATCACAGGCACTAATGTGAACAGGTAAGATGTCTGTTCAAGCCTCCTACATGCACTTTGCACATAAATCAAATGGAAAAACGAGCCCCCCAGTTTCTCAACTGGGAATCGGTGTTATAAAATGGTACTGATAATTCCTTGCATTAATACAGAACTTAAAGTTTCAGAACAGTTCCCAAGCATTATCTTATCTGAGTCTCTCAACAGCCCTGTGGGGTGGGTGTTACCTCAAGTTTACTGAATATCTTTAGGACTTGATGCTGTTTCTTTGGCGTCAGAAAAATGGGTCAATTCCTGCTTTTTTTTAACAAACAGGTATTGGCCCCCTTGTGTCAATTCATACCCTAAAAAAAAACAAAAATAAAAACAGGGAGTCATCAGGGAAAGCTCCTATCATCTTGATAGAACCAATTCCTCGGGGCACTCTCCAGTAGTTCTCACGATGACTGTGTGAAATGAAGCAGCCTGTGGTTGTCACAGTGGGGTCCCCAGCTGTAAGATCTCAGAGACTCACAGAGTTTTAGAGTAGAAATAAACTCAGAGACTATATGGCCCAATTCCTTCACTTCAGTGAGAAGGAACCTGAGGTCTGGAAAGATGAGATGAGAGTGTCTAGGTTCCAATCCCAGCACTGCTCCTAACCTAATTCCTTAACATAGGTCTACGCCTCAGTTTTCCCAGATGCAACACGGGAATAATTATATCTACCTCCTATTGCGGTAAAGATTAGGACAGTACCTGAATACAGTAAGTACTGAGAACTTAGCAATCAGTAAAGAGTTGATACTACAATCACTGTCATTTCCACACAGCACAGATTGACATGTTAGGATTCCCCATATTCTGTCCCAGGACATTATCAGTTTCTGTGAGAGGCATTCTTCTGCTGTCTTTGAAGTGCCACAGGCATTACAAATAAATTATTTTTCACATCTAAATGCATAACAGAAACTGGATTCAGAGAAGCCTTGGGGCAAAGGGTTGTCTAAGAATGTGGTATCAGCAAGATAGCCAACATTGCCCTGAAGAATGGCACAATCAGTTGATCTGGAATCTTTCTTAGTCATGGAGTCATGGAGCAGATGAGCTGCAATGTGGGGGAAATAGTAATTTTAGGGATGGGATCAAAGTATATATGTTCTCCCTCTCATTTCTAGTGGCTGGTTACCCAATGTCCTCTATGTGAAAAGGGAGGGGAAGGGAGTAAAACAAAATAAATTCAGGAAATCTTATATTTGGGAGTTATTGCAGACAAAGAAAAATAAGTTTACACAGGGTCTAGAGGGGAGGAAGAGGGAAAGAGGCAGAACACAGAGGATCTTTAAGGCAGTGAAAATACTCTGGAGGATACTATAATTGTAGGTACATAGCATTGTCCATTCGTCCAAACCACAGTATGTATAGCACCAAGAGTGAGGCAAGAGAAAGCCCTAATGTAAACTAGGGACTCTGGATAATGATGGAGACACATCAATTCTAAAAACTGTCCACTGATGGGAGGTGCTAATAATGGGAAAGTCTATGCATGTGTAGGAGTAGGGGGTATACAGGAAATCTCAATGCCTATACTTTTGGCTCAGAACTGCTTTGAAAAAATTAAATCTATTCAAATAAAGAAAGAAGCTTAACACGTCTAACTATAAAATTGGCTGATTCTATCCCAAAGCCAGAAATCCCTGGAATGTTACATTTAACGAGATACAGTTACTTCATTTGAAGGGAGACAGAGCAGCTAGACTTATGACTCTCATCAGAAAAGCCAATTATGGCATTCCAGAAATGCTCAGGCACAGAAGCCTGTGGAAGAGAGTCACAGAATGTTAGACCATAAAAACAGTCAGTCAAGTCAAATCCTCTTTGTATTCTCCACAGCCTAGCCATAGGCCTGGAACTTAGTAGGTTCTCAAAGTCTGATAAAGAAGAGGGAGAGGGTGCCTGGGTGGCTCAATGGGTTAAAGCCTCTGCCTTCGGCTCAGGTCATGATCTCAGGGTCCTGAGATCAAGTCCCACATCGGGCTCTCTGCCTATCTCTCTGCCTCCCTGTGATCTCTCTGTCAAATAAATAAATAAAATCTTAAAAAAAAAAAAAAAAGAAGAGGGAGAAACTGAGTCCGAACACTTAGGAAATTATTAAGACTCCATTTGTCCCCTGTGGCATTGAAGTTCCATATGACTCCATGGCCCAAGAGAACGAATTCAGATGGTGGAGCCTCATGACCACATCCCTCTTTGACAAGCACTAGTCACCTCCATCTGCCTTGAGAGCACAGCCTTGTTTTCATCGTGCTCACATAGTAGACTTCACCCAGATCCTGGGACTATTAGAAAAAGCAGAAGAAGCTCAGATTTTCCAGCTGTCCTCTAGTCAGGAAGATTCTTCTTCTTTCCTTCAGGAAAAAAAGAAAGAGAAAAATTTTGGAAATAACTGAGGTGTTTGGGACTACACTAACACAAAGACATTACGAACTACTTTTCTAAAACCATTCTTAGGATCTTGTTCTAGCCACAAGCCAAGCTGAATGCCATTATCCTATTATTATTGTTGTTGTTACTGTTTCTTATTATTGTTGATTTCAAAGGCTGAGGTCAGAGACTTCGATAAACAAAGGAGTCAAGAACTCACCAACAACCAAAGTAAACTTAGAATTTGGGCTTTGTCTCAAATTTTACCACTTATACTGTCACCTTAAGCTAGTTGCCCCCAAGAGGAAAGAGCATAATAACATTGCTCCCCTAAAGAATTATTAGGATGATCTCCACAGGGAAAGATGTATGTCTTACTCATTGTTATTGTTATTATTCGGGGCCCCAAACAGTTGGAGTTTGCAAACAGATTCTCAGAGGCTCTCCTAGTGTTATTTAGATGACAGGTATAATGGGAATATTTTCTGAGTTACACCATGTCGTTCTTCCAAGACTTTTTCTTTGTAACTCATCCCACATGACCCTGACAGGCTTTGTATAACCAGAATCTATGTTTACATTACGGATACTCAAAAATTTTTCTTTTTTTTTTTTTTTTTTTTAAAGATTTTATTTATTTGACAGAGAGAAACACAGCCAGAGAGGGAACACAAGCAGGGGGAGTGAGAGAGGGAGAAGCAGGTCTCCCGCCGAGCAGGGAGCCCGATGTGGGACTCAATCCTGAGTCTCCAGGATCATGACCTGAGCCGAAGGCAGTCACCCAACCAACTGAGCCACCCAGATACCCCTCAAAAAATATTTCTTGTACGGGGTGCCTGGGTGGCCCAGTCAGTTAAATGTCTAACTCTTGATTTCAGTTCAGGTCATGATCCCAGGGTTCTGGGTTGGAGCCCCACATCCAGCTCCCTACTCAGCGGGGAGCCTGCTTCTCCCTCTCCCTCTGCCCCTTCCCCCACTTCTATTCTCTCTCTATATATAAAATAAATAAACAAACCTTTAAAAAAATTTCTTGTATGAATAAAATAATTAATGAGGTGGCAAACAAATCACAAATCTCAGCTAAACACAGGAAAAGTGAGACTCAGGCAGGTGACCTTAAAGACCAGGTGAGTGAGAAAGTTAGCGACCAGGAAATTAGGTTGTCTTTGTGGTTTCCTGTGAACTTAATTCAAACACCTTGGAAATCTCAAGCACCACTGAAGACGGTGAAGAGCAATAAGCCAGCTACTGGCAGCACAAACAGCAAGAAGGCAGAGCTGGCAGGACCCAGAGAGCAACCCAGAATTGGAACAGGAGTCCCTTGGGGCAGACGAAGCAGGCATAAAAAGGCCAAGGTTACCCTCTTCATGGTGGGTGGTCTTCAGTCTCTAGTGGAAAATGTACTGGGTAAAAAGTAAGGAATTACACAGAGGCCGGCTATGCTGAGGTCAAGCAAACGGCAGGCCCAGGCCCTTCCCCCACTTTCTGGTCTCTTGATGGTTGAAAGAGAATTGTTTGATTCACCAAAATTTGCTGGGACAGTCACCAAGTGCTGAATGAGTAGGAGTCATTGATCATAAGACAAAAAATCAAAGATTTCAGAGCAAGTCAAGAATTTTTAAAAGGGCGGGGGCTCCTGGGTGGCTCAGTTGGTTAAGCGACTGCTTTCGGCTCAGGTCATGTAGGACTTGGTGCTCGGCGGGAAACCTGCTTCTCCCTCTCTCTCTCCCCCTGCTTGTATTCCCTCTCTCACTGTATTTCTCTCTGTCAAATAAATAAATAAAATCTTTAAAAAAAACTTTTTTTTTTTTAAGGGGAGAGCAGGGAGTAAAAGAAAGAAGTTATAATTGGAAGTAACTTAGAATCACATTAAATTGCAGTTGTCACTTTCAAATAAAAATGCATTGAGTGCCTGTTGGGAATTAAACAGAGATGACCAGTATAGTAACAAAGTGCAAGAATTTGCCAGAAAAGGCAATTACAAAGCCTCAGAGACTAATCCAAATCATTATGACCGTGCCCTCTTGCTTGAAATAATCAAAACAAATAAAACAAAAAGAATAATAGAACTTGAAAAGAAAAACCCACAGGTATGGAAGAACATGAAAAATAGTCTGTAACTCCAGATATACTCTGGGAATACAATTGGCCATTTATGTCATGTTTTGGTTTTAAAATTGGTTTTCCTCCATGAGGAAATAGGGTTAGGGGATAGAGAGGGTGAAGACAAGGGGAAAATTGGGATGCTGGTGTCATAAATCACTGGAAGGAAAGGGAGAAGGTGATAAACTAGGTCTCACTTGGAAGACAAGAGGATGAAAAGAAGTAGCAAGTTTGGAGAAATTCTGAAAAGTACCCAGACAAAGGAGGTCTTCACAGGGACCGTGTGTGACCATTCAGACACGATGAGGACACTAAGGCTCAGAAAGGTGAAGTAACTTGTCTAAGGACACAGAGCCAATTAATGGCAATTTCAAAGACTAGTGAAATATGCATAACAGCTTCAACCGATGACTTCATCAAAAGCTGATTCAAAGCTTATAAACCAGACCCGAGCCCAACTCTCAACCTTCCAACACTTTTTCTTTACCCCAAATTCTTCTAACCAGTACTGAGAGGACTCAATGATGAGTTTCCAAGAAAGAAAGAGAGAATGAGAGAAAACCCACACAAACAAGCACATGACTCTGGTGATAAGAAGCAAGGCAGTGTCCTTGATGGTCCTCCATCCTATTTCTATAAATGCAAACAAATGAGGAGGAGCTGGGGAGATGAAATGAGGAAAGCAAAGATCACCAGCTCAGTCTGGGGTCCTAGGCCAGGAACCTCCAGGAGAATTACCTCCCTGAGTTGTGCTAAGATGACAGGGCCCGAGGCTAAATGCTGCAGTCTTCTTATTCACTGAAAGTGAAGAACTGAACACATGTATGGATGAGCAAGAAAGAGGTTGGTGGATGGGGAAAAGATATCAGCACAAGGGAGTCTCAGAGGCAGGGGAGGAGTTCATATTTCTCTGAAAAAGCAAGCATAACTTAAGATGTGTGCCTCATGAAACCCGAAAACACGTTGAAAACTTTTTAAAATTTATTTATTTGAGATAGAGGATGAGAGAGAAAGCATGAGAGGGGAGAGGGTCAGAGGGACAAGCAAGGAGCCTGATGCAGGACTTGATCCTGGGACTCCAGGATCATGACCTGAGCTGAAGGTAGTCGCTCAACCAACTGAGCCACCAGAAACCACCAGAAAACACATTTAAACAGCAAGAGTCCCCAGGCCCAGAGAGGGCAATAGAAAGCACAGGAGACCAGCTCTATATCTACAACACATCCTGTTTACTGCCCACGCCCTGGGTCTCCTGGGAGAAGCTGGGACCTTGTCATGGTATTCAGTGCCTGGGTCCCACCAATCAGTCCCTTTGCTCCTGTGCCTCTGCTCAGAGGCCTCAAGTAAATCCTTGAGGGGTGCACCCCACAAGGGCCTCCAGAGAGGCTTGCCTTCCACACTTTGGGTTCTGCCCTACCACACAGCCCTCCCACCAGTTAAGGGAATGAAGGTAGTCACAGTGACCCACAGTGACCCAGCCTCCCTTGCAGCTATCTCATCCAACCCCTGAGAGTCCATTTCTCCTCCTGTGGCTTCACCCTGAGCTGAAGCACTCCCTAGCAGAGTTCCCAAGCTGCCTCAGAAGGCTCACTGCCCTGGGCCTCCCCGTCTCAGCTCCCACCACATCCTGTCCCTTTGTCCAAGTCCTACACCGCAGTCAAATCCCAACCAAATTCACCATCTGTTCTTCCGGGGGAATTTGCAGCTTTGCATCATGAACCCGGCACCTAGCTCATCATTTCTCATCTTCCTTGTCGTTACCCTTTTCTTTCTAAGACTAAATGCATAGTCTTCATCATGGCAGGGACGCACTGCTACTCCCGTATGTATATCCAGAGCCATAAAACATAGTGATTTTGATAATGAGGAAGGAGGAAGAAGAGGAACCTGTGCTCCTTATGATTTATGGATACATTTCTACACCACTGGCTGAGTACATTTTACAAGTCAGGCACTGTCCTCAGCATCAGAGGCATGATTATCCTCATCCTCAATGAGCTTCTGGCTCAAAAGGGCAAGACAAACATACAATACAATGGATCTGAAGAGTAAAATGTCTAAGAAGAGGAGGAAAGCACTTCAAGGAAGTACAGGCCAAGATATGAGATCATACATGTTCTTGATAGTCTTTCATTCATTCAAGAAAAAAACCCCTGCATATCATAGTCCAAGCCCTGTGGTAAGCATTGAGTATATAATGATGCATAAGACAGGATCTTGGCATTGCCATTAGGGAGTTTACAATCTAGAAAGGAAGGGAAGCAAGCAGGTAGCTGATTAATTGCAGTGACATTTGTTTAAGGGGTAGCATACATGTGCGCTACTCACTCTGATCTGAGAAAGATTCAAGGAAGTCGTGAAGCCTGAAACCCCAAGGATGCATGTTGCTCTGTGAAGGGAGTGGATGTTGTAGGGAGAAGTTTCTGGTAGAAGAAAAGGAAGGAAATCCCTCTTTCTCTATCTAGAACTGTATATGTACCTCCTCTCTGCCATGTAGTTTAGGGTTAAAAAATGAATTTAAATTCAAGAAAGAATGAATGGCAAAGAAGACCAGAGAAAATAAAGAATTTTTGAATCATGTTTTAGGATCATATTGGCAACACACCATATTGATTTTAAAAGCAATGTGGGAAAAGCCTATAATACAATAATCTGTCGTGAAGGAAGAAAGTGACAACTTGCCTCTAACTGAATAAAAAGAAAAATTAGGGCATAGTAGCTAAATATGAAAATCTATAAAGAAAATACTATCAAATTACCTATTGTGTGACTCTACTTATATAATAAGAATTTGAATGTTTCTCATTTATTCCATTTCTTTTAATAATAATTGTATTTAATGAACATGACTCACCTTGATAATAGAAGGTAAATTATTTTTTAAAGAAAATATAAATGCTGCCATCCTTTTTCATGTTATGACAAATGTATTAATTTATTCAACTGATATATATTGAGTATCAGACATTATTCTCAGTAATAGTAGAAAATAAAATAGGTTTAGTGTCTGTCGTCATGGTGAAAGAAAAGAGACATCAATAAATAAACAAGTAAATTAGATGGGGGTAGTAGTATGGGGAAAAACACTTCTTAGCCAAGAAGGGTTACATACAGTGCTCGTCTGGCAGGTCTGGAAGTTGGTGGATATGCTACTTAGGTAGGGGCTCTGAGAAGGGCTCTCTGAGAAAGGCTTTCAGCAAAGTAAGGGAGAGAGGCATACGCTCTCTGGAAAAACAGTGATCCAGGCAACAGGAACAGTAAATGCAAAGGCCCTGAGGTGACAAAGAATGGGCTTGGTTCATTTTCTTCACGCACCATTGCCTGGTCTTCTCCCAACATAGTATGAGTCAAATTAAGAGCAATCAGGAGAAATTGGTAAATATATACTCCAGACTTTATTATAGTCAACAAATACTTAGTACTTATAAGATACCAAGAACTGTTCTAGATGCAAAGTTCAAAACAAAGTTCCTGGCCCTAAAGACGCATCACGTTGTAGAGGAAACAACTGTCAGGTCAAAAAAGTAGAAATTACTTTGTATGTTAGTTACCCAGTATAAATGGTAAGAAGGAAAGCAAGGCAAGGAAGAGAAAGGGGCTGTATGTGTGTTTTTGGGGAAAAAGCCACAGAACCTAGATAGATTCTGAAAGAAACACAGCGGAACCAAAAAGATGAAGGGACACATGGCTAGGTTATCTGGAAACTGATGCTTAGGTGTGGCTTAAGAGTGAAAAAACAAAGATTATATTTTCAAAACAGCAACAGAATCCTTTAATTCTACATCACGTTCTGTGTTATTCCCTCCTTTTACACAGAGCAACTGGCCTGTGCTTGAGGCGTGCCCACTCACAATAAGCTTAGCTTAAACAAAACAGAATTAAGGAATAGAATCTCCTAGAATAACAGCAATCTTAATCTACACAGAAACTCTGAGGTAAGTATTGTTATTCCCAATTTATGGAGGCAGTCAATGGTATGACATCATTCAGTAGGTGAGTGACTGAACCAGGAACAACATCCCATGGTATCTGACATTTAGAGGCAAACTTTGAACCTCCATAACATACCAACCATAGTGTTTCCACTGCCAGAACAAAGGAAACCCATATGTAATGAGTCTCATAGCAAAAGGAGGACTAAGACTCACACAATGTTAGAACTTGAAATGACTTCAGAAATCTTGTCACATACCCTGATCTTAGAGATCCAGGATGAATGGCCTGAAGCTAGTCGTCAAGTGTTCTCATTCCCTAGCTGGCCTTTTCGTATAGTGTTTTGTTAGCCGTTGTTGATGGTGCTGTATCTAGATCACATCTTGACTGAAAGAGCACAGAAAGCCAAAATTCCTAATAGGGTGTGTCTCACCTTTCTGCTTAGGAAGCCAGATTTTTATAGAATGCATACTCATGAAGGTCCCCTAGTGTTACTGTTCTAATCTGGTAGATAGGCCCTCAATTGGTCTAGCCCCACTGTTTCTAGTTATGTTAAATATAAAGAATAAACATCTTCTGCTGGGCAGAAGGCCCAGTTCAGATATATCTACTTATGAGCAGAACCAAGACTATCAAGTCTCTAGGAGAATCAGTGTGACGACACCCAGACCCAGGGCTGTCTGTTCATATGTATGGAACATGGCCTACCCAGGTGAAAGCTAAAGCTGTCTGTTCATCCACTCACAGGACAGGCCTTTGTTATGAGTTGGTCTGTGGGGTTGCTGGGCTCCGTACCCTGGGAGCTACAAAGAAGGGTGAGACAGTCCTCATGGATGAAGTAGGCTGGTAAAATCAACAGGAAGGGCTCAGATCCAAAATAATAGATAATAGGAAGCTGACATGCATGCATTTACAGATGAATGTATTCAAGAAGCATTTCTCCGTCAGCATTTCTGGGGTAAGCTAAAGAAGAAGGCTTAGAGATGGTAGAGGAGAAAGCAATGGGCTCATGAAGGGTGGAGAAAAGTGGACGGTCAGAGAAGGCCATGAAAGAACCTTACTAAGGAAGCAATAAAAAAAACAGAAACAATGGTAAGAGGAAATAGGGAAGAACTGGAAGAAATCATATTGCAGAAAGACTGGAAGTCTCAGAGCATAAGCAACAGTGCTAAACTCATACTGGCCATATCATTATCTGGAGGGGTCCTAGAATCCATTCCATTCGATAATATTTCTTTTTTTTTTTTTTAAGATTTTATTTATTTACTTAACACAGAGACATCACAAGTAGGCAGAGAGGGAGGAGGAAGCAGGCTCCCTGCTGAGCAGAGAGCCCGATGCGGGCCTCAATCCTAGGACCCTGAGATCATGACCTGAGCTGAAAGCAGAGGCTTTAACCCACTGAGCCACCCAGGCGCCCCATTCGATAATATTTCAAGTGTAGCTTGTCACAGGCTCACCACTAGCTTTCAGTGGTAGCACATTCCTTGGCTTAGGAAGACTTTATCCCTCTTCTAATCAAAACAGTAATAACTCAGCCATTCATACTAAGAATTCCTGAGAGTTGGATTCAGTCCACCTTCACACAATCATGGTCACTCCCAAAGCTGGAGCCAGGTAAATATTACATGAAATACCGTTCATAATTTTTTAGCCCCAACAAATGTTTGTTGAGCATTTATTATGTGCAAAATTAAGAGGAAAGAGTCATTTCTCCTCTTACCCCCTCCCACCTTCACTTGAGAGGAAAAATGGAAAGAAGGGAAGAGCGTAGGGTCCTAGGCCTTGATTTTATAATCTAGTTTAGAGACAGGCATGTAATGAAGCAAAGGGAGGAAAAAAAAGAAAGAAGAAATGGTGCTCTGAGAATCCAGAACATGTGATTGAAACCAAGAAGTGAGGAACTTGTATTGGAAAAGGTAGCATTTGGTTTGGACTTTGAAGATTGGGAAATCAGAGGTGAAAAGGATTTTCTGAGCCTGAAGCCCTGTTTCACCAGTTTACTAATGTCAATTGCTAAGGAAAGATAAGTAATTAGCCTTTGGGTGGGAGGTGGTCCGCTGATGTTCTGGCCCTTTCCTAGCTCCTCCAAAGGGATTCATTCCACT
>PITA01027768.1:0-20416 GCA_004023965.1 Spilogale gracilis | reverse complement strand
AGTTCCTCGAGTACAGATCCTTGACTTCTTTGGTTAGGTTTATTCCTAAGTATCTTATAGTTTTTGGTGCTATAGTAAACGGAATCGATTCTCTGATTTCCCTTTCTATTTTTTTGTTGTTAGTGTATAAGAATGCAACTGATTTCTGTGCATTGATTTTGTATCCTGCCACATTACCGAATTGTTGTATGAGTTCTAGCAGTTTGGGGGTAGAGTCTTCTAAAGCTATTTTTTAAGCAACTACTATATTCCCCAGGAATCTGGTATTTTCACAAACTTTACATCATTGAATTCTTACAATCAGCCTTGTTAGATATTCTTAATCCAATTGCAGGATGAAGGATAATGAGACCTTGGGGTTTCATGCAGTATGAGTACCATAAACTCTAAAGTCAAAGATATTCCATTTCTCGTCTAATTTGTTGAAAAGGAAAAGTTACTTCTCTGAGCTTTGAGTTCTCCAAAGATAGTGTGAGGATAAAATACCCACCTCACTGGGCTGCTCTGAGAATTAAATGGGTTACCATAACGAGCACCAAGTAAATATAAACTCCTTTCCTTTCTCTCTTTCTTTCTCTCTGACCAGCCAGAAGCACACTGCTGGTAAACAGCAAAGTCAGTCTATAAATCCAAGTCTTTTCTGATAACCTCATCTTTAGAATAACTTTAAAAATTATAACCCTGCTCCAAGATTCTCAGCTTTGGAAATATCTCACTTTTGAGAAAGTGCATAAAACAGAAGGACAATATTATTATTTCCTAAAATAATGGCTAGAGACTTCTTCTCATTATTAAACTTTTGAGAAGGAATCTCAGAGATTAAAAGTCCATCACACACGTGGACCCAGAATTTAAGGTTTGGTGAAATATTCATGGGGACTGAATTTAGGGTTAATAACAATAGAGACTTCATATCTATCTTTTAAAGGTATGAAAGAAGATTATGGAGAAATTTTAAAACTTCCTTCTCCAAGCAGCCCATTTCTCACCATTTTGGAATATGTAGGAGACACTGAGACCCAAGATCATAAGGTTCACCTGCATCATGACTTTCAGACGGTCCAAAGGGGCAGTGCTCGTTCGAGAGATGGCTCCCGCGATACCGCCGGCCAACAGCTGCCTCCACCACTGTCCAGACTTCTTTTCATCTTCTGTGAACTCGTCCGGAATAGTTAAACTATCTCCTATGTCAATACCCTGTTAAGATAGAAAAAAAGATCCCCATGCTCCCTCTGTTAAAAAGAGATCACTCCAGAAAGTTCGCTATAGAGAAGAATCATATGTTATTTTACAGTGACGAGCAACTTCATTCCTTAGGAATTATACTACACTGACCTGAGCTTATAGATGATTTTAAATAGCCTAGTCACGCTAAATGAAGGGCAGTATCAGTTCACAAGGAATGAAAGTTAATGATAATTAAACATTTACTAAACCAACAGTTACAACTTTCTTTCTTTATAGATTCAGAGTAACTTTTCTCCTCTTGGTCTAAGAATGAAAGGTCACCCTTTTAAACGATGGGAATCCTTCTTGGATACAGAAAGAAATTAGTTTGTCAGTTCTTCAGACATACTCCCTTTATCTCAAAATTCTATCCATGTCATTCTTTATACCATGATACATGCTTTAAACCTGTAAAGGAAAATTAAATTAAAGCTATATATGTGAACACCCCAAAACTCATCTCCTATGGAGATTGCCCATAAATATTTTTATACACTTGTCATTTAAAAGGTCTTTATACAATTTAGCTAACAGGGAGGTACTATTTAAATAATCCTTCCACCAGGGGTGCTTGGGTGGCTCAGTTGGTTAAGCGTCTACCTTCAGCCCAGGTCCTGATCCCGGAGTTCTGGGATCAAATCCCGCATCGGGCTCCCTGCTTGGCGGGAAGCCTGCTTCTCCCTCTCTCACTCCCCCTGCTGTGTTCCCTCTCTGGCTGTGTTATTCTCTGTCAGGTGAATAAATAAAATCTTAAAAAAAAATAATTCTTCCTCCAATCTACTCTACAAACATTACCATAGATTACAAATATAGCTTGACATAAATGGAGTTCTAGAATGACAGTATTATCTAAATGATTCTGCTCTAAAAGATTTTATAGGTAGGAGTGTAGGGGTAAGAGTCTATGCTATAGTAGTAACCCCCTCTTTCTTGATTTTAATATCAATAAAATGAATACATGATTATTAACAACTATCTCCAAAGGTACAGTAAGAGTCTAATTATGCAAATATAAATTCACACAAGTAGAAAATGTATCTAGGCAACTAAACTACTAATATAGTATATTACTCTATACTCATAGAAGAAGCATTAATCACCATAATTTTACAACACTCTATTTAAGTTTAGGCATTGTTACTAGTGGCAATGTAAATGCTAGGCTTCACTTATTATACACAAATCTTACTGAAATCCGTGAGCAAGCATAGCAGAGAAGCCCACTCGGAAAATTAAAATTTCCTCCAAGAGTTCCCACTGGTTTCAGGAGCAGACTGTAAAATAAACTGACCTTCATTTACACCAATATATGTTCGCAGAATATTACCGAAATTTCTTTAAAATTTGAAAGTTTTGAGAAATACAGAGAGGTGTGAACTGCTAAACAAAAGAGCCAAAGGTATTTTAACTGTCAATGATTATTATAAGTACCTGATCCCAGAGATAAATCTAGAAAGTTGACAAAACAAACAAAAGTTTCAGAACACCTGTCTGGCCATCAGTCATGGCCAAGGAAACAGAATCTCAGCAATCATGAGATGCTGAGATGATATAAGCAATGCAGATCTAGGAAAAGTAAAAACCTAGGACTTTCACACTTCTTTTGGCAAAATGCTTAAATGCAATAAAAGCTGGGCCACTCATCTTCATCAGATTTTTGGAAGGCAGTATCTCCTCCAAGTATTGAGAACGGCAAAATGGGTACCACATTTGCAATGCTTAGTCAGCTTCAATGTTTGTTTTTCTTACAACATTCTGAATATACACCTAATAGAATAAGAAGAAGTCTACAAGTTAAGGAGCTACTGGGAATTGGGCACCCTGGCCTGTAAGAGTTAGAGTGTTTTCATGTAATAACAATAATGAAATACATACAGCATACTTACGGTAGAATGTTTCCAGAAACGGATAATTTCCTCAATGTCTGTAACAGGATTAAATAAGAAATAGTCCCTCCATTCATTCCAGTCTACTGTCATTGTCCCATCAGCATCAATACTGAAAATAAAAAGAAGCTAATTAAAAAAACAAAAAACTTATAAGTAAAACATTATTGGCCATTTTGCAGAATGATAGTTTCTTCTCCAACTCAATATTCTTTTGAAAAGATCCCAATTCACAATAACAGATTGTTGGAAATGGCAGCAAGCTTTCGATGTTCCGTTTGATAGTTTTTATCATTTAGGTGAAGAAGGACCCCAAAGCCACAAGAGAGATCTCACTAAAGACTACTTTTGGCACTATGTCAGACTCTAAACGATGAGTTATCTAACACTAAAACTGGAAGATTAAATATTGGGAGGTAGCAATGAATGGATTTATGACCCATTTTTTCTTGCATTGGCTCAGGAAGATATTTCTTAATGTTCTAACATTTGAATGTGATTTTGGGATATACTCAAAATACTCTATCATTTTCCTTCTTCAACCATCTCAAAGCTAAGAAAATTACAGAAATTGTAAAAAAAAAAAAATAATAATCTAACATAGTGACTCGCCTTTTGAGTCTTCAGAAATCCTGGTACCTCACCTTCAACATTTAACATTAATATACTCTACCCTTAGATAATTCGATTGTTTTGCTCACTATCTATACCCAGGACCTAAAGTGGTTGGTGCAAAGACGGTTTTCATTTATTTGTTGACTTAATGACTACCCCAGAAAAAAAAAGCTTGGGTGTCTCATTTAAACCTTATGTTTATCAATAATTCATATGAAAATGATAAAGACGGCAGTCGAGTCAAACACAATTTTCAGGTATTAATTAACATTATGTTTTCTGGTGCCAATTTTAATTCTGATCTGCATATGTGAAGTTGCATAAACTTTAATTTGTCTCAGCACCTGAGTATTAATATTTCACATGAGAGCCCTAGTTACTACTTCTGTCTATAACATTATTCTGGATTGCAATATTTAGAACTCTATTTTTATCACTATTTTCTATTTTAATGCAATTGTTAACCATCTGACCCTACTCCTCAATCTCCCATATATGCATTCATGAATATCTTCCATAGGGCAAGGATCTTTGTTGATTTTGGCCACTGAGATGACCCAAGTGTTTAAAACAGTGCCTGGCAGAGAGAGAAGATTTACTGAATAAACAAATGAATTCTAAATTCCATAGCTTAAAGCCAAAGAAGACTGACAAACTTTTTTTTTTTTTTAAGATTTTATTTATTTATTTTTCAGAGAGAAACACAGGTAGAGAGGGAACACAGGCAGGGGGAGTGAGAGAGGGAGAAGCAGGCTTCCCGCCAAGCAGGGAGCCCGATGCAGGGCTCGATCCCAGGACTCTGAGATCATGACCCGAGCCGAAGGCAGATGCTGAGCCACCCAGGAGCTCCTGACAAACTTAAATAAAATAGTCTCACTGTGGGTTTAAACTGCATTTTTCCTCAAATCACCAATGAGGTTGAATATCCCTTATCATATTCACTTGCTATTCATGTTTCGCTTGTGTAACACGCCTCTTTGTGTCTTTTGCCCATTTTTTTAATAGGTTGGGTGTCTTTTTCTTTTATATTTACAGTTCTTTATATAGTTGATTCTAATACTTTAAGTTATAAATTAACAAATACCTCCTCTTTGTCTTTTCACTTTGTTTATATGGTATCTGCATTGATGCTCTTAATTTTAATAGAGCTGAATGTATCAATCTTTATATTTATGCTACTGCCTTTTGTGTCTTTTTTTTTATTTAATAAATCCTTCTCCACACTGAGCTAAAGACATTTCCTTTTCTACCCCTCCAAGTATTATGGTGTAATTTTCACATTGAAGTTGGTTTTTGTGTGCGGTGTGAGGTAGGAACGCAGCTTTGCTCCTGTCAGCCTGGGTAACCAGAGGCACTACCCCCCCACACCATATCATTTCGTCTATTCTGCAGAGTGGTCTGCAAAGCGACTTATCTTGTGTGACAAATCCCAAATATGGGCGGGTCTGTTTCTGGGATATCATATCCCATTTGTCAACTTGTCTATACGTGTAACACTACCACTATCTTAATCATAACTTAATAACTCTTGATATCTGATAGAGCAGGTCCCTTACTTCCCATGGCTCTTCAAGAATGTCTAGATTATTCTTGAGCCTTTGCCCTTTGATATTAATCTGAGACTCAGCTTAAGTTTCTCAAAACAAAAACAAAAACAAGAAAAACTTTTTTTTCCCCCAGTGGCAATGAATCATTATCAATTTGGAGAAAAGGAACATCTTTTCTGCAATTCATAATCTAACAAAATGTTTTAGTTGCTCTTTTAAAAGTATTGATTGTGGTACATTATGATTTCTATATACAGCTGATTTTTTTTTCTATAGGGCTAACATGTCACTAATATTTTCTCTAAAATATTTACATCTAGGGGCACCTGAGTAGCTATGCCAGATGGGCATCAGACTCTTGGTTTTGGCTCAGGTCATGATCTCAAGTCTTGAGACCAAGGTTTTGGTCTCAAGTCATGAGATGGAGCCCATCATCAGGCTCTGCACTCAGAGCCTTATCCCTGTACTCTCCCTATCCCTGCCCCTACTCATGCACACACACTCTCTCTCAAATAAATAAATCTGCAAAATGTATACATAAAAAAGTAAAATATTTACATCTCGGTTATAAATATCGGCCTGTAACTTCCTTCTCTCATTAGTTGTCTGCCTTGGCCATTACACCTAGCATGGCCTTGCAGAACTGATCGGACATCGGACTCCTACACTCACCATACAGTTGTAGACTTGTTCTTTAATAGTTTAAAAGAAACATGTGGGGTTAAAGTTTTCTTTATGGGACAATTTTTAATTGCTGATGTGGTGTGTTTGTTTAGGTGCTATTGGCTATGTCTTCTTGATTTAGTTTCGGTAAATTATGTCTCTCTGGAAATTCTATATCATGCTTTCAAATTTATTGGCATATAATTATTTGAGATATTTAATTGTCTCTGAAAAATTTCTCGTGTCTCTTTGCAATCATTTATTATTTATTTCCATTTGTTATTGTGTATACCCATCTCATTTCTCCTTTTTCTTCACCAGTCTCTCCAGAAGTTTGTCTTTTCCAATAACCAATTTTGGCTTTGTTGGTCCTATTACCATATCTCTGCATTCTATTTCCAGTGCACTTCCTTAATTATCTCCTCCTTTCTACCGTCTTTGAAATTATTCTGATTTCTCCCTTTAAATTAGCACATTAATTCTCAGCCTTAATTCCTTTCTTTTATTTTGAATTGACTTCTGTTTATTTCCCTTTCGGGTGTCAGACCAAGTAAAAAAGGTAGAGGAGTGGAGACAGGAACAGAGCTGGCCCTGGGGTGGGAGTGGCATGGAATTGGGGAAGGGGCCCTCACATCCACAAAGAACTCACTAGGGTGTCCCATGACGATGTGGAAGGACTGTCTGTGGGCAGTCAGTTTGGGGGGCACATAGGCCAGGTCTCAGCCTGGAGGGGTTCCTGGGGGCCCCATGGCCACAGGTGTGGAGTCATCATCAGCATGGGGGGACCACAGAAAGAAGACACACCGTGGGGGCTGCAGCTCGGATCCGTGCGGTGGCTGCAAAGACTGCTGGTCATTGAGTGGTGATTGTGGTGACTATGCTCTCTGGGCACTGGTTCCCGTGGCCCCACAGGCTACTGTGGGTTGTGTGGTCCTACTCATTGCTGTTGCCACTCAACTTCAAGTCCCTGGCCTTCGGGTCCTCCCACCGGTCACTGTCACTATAGTTGGAGCCACTGCTCCAGCTGCCTTCCCTGTACTGACTGCAGGCACTGCCCCCACTAGATCTGTACCCCAGCTCTGGGAAGCCCAGACACACATGGGCTTGGGGGAGTGGGGGCAGCAGGTGCTGGTAAGGGAATGGCTTGGGCCAAGGGGTGGCCCCTGAGTGTGGCAAAAGGGCCAGTGTGTCCTGGTCAGAAGTACCATGGAAGTCATCGTGATCATGGAGGGACACAATGGCCATGTTGTCACAGAGGTTCCTGAAGATGGAGAAGCACTGCCCAGAGAAGGTGACCTTGTTGATAGCGTGGTGGATGAAGGTGCTTTCAGAAGTTGCTAGCAAGCTTGCTGCCCTCCTGCTGATCAGTGAAGCCTTCCACATTGTGGGACAGCGAGTCCGCCACATCCAAGCCACTGGGGATGGTAACCTTGAGCCACATGCAGCCACCGACCTCCAGCCCAGATTCAGAGGAAGCCATGGCTTTGATGACGGCAGCCATGTCAGTGTAAATGGACAGGTGTAGGTCACCCAGGCACTCTGTGTCATGAATGAGCTCATGATGGAAGAGCCAGTGGAGGTGATGGGGCTCAGGATAGGGCTCATGCCATAGGCTGCAGCATGGGTGACCCAAGATGCAGGGTCAGGGGGCCAGATGGGCTCACTCCTGGGCAGTGGGAAGTAGCCACGTGGACTTGGGTCCTAGCCCCCTTGGCTACAGTTAGGGTGATGGACCCAGTCTGTGCATGGTCTCCCACAAAACCCGACTATGCTGTCATTACTCATGTTCTCACAGCTCATCTAGCCTGCCTGTAACAGCATATCTTCAAGATCTATGCCTCCAACAGCAGCCACGGCCCCAGCCTTCATGAGAGAGACAGTGGATATGCCTCCATCACCATACTCATCGCCTTGGCCCACGGTGGAGATGCCCAGAAAGTTGTACTTTTCCATGAGAGTGACTGTGATGTTGAGTGACACAGAGGAGTCCATGGTGCTGCCGAAGGACCAGGACCACTCAGGCCATGAAACCTCATGCTTCCAACACCACTTGTCTTCTCATCAGGTGTGAGGTGCTGCTCTGCTCTGTGGAGCTGCAGAACCTGTGGATACAGTCATCCTCATCCAAAGTGAAGAAGCCGGAGGTCTCCAACTTGCTGCTCATAAAGGTGGCTGGGCTACAACAGTCCCCGGCTCTCACCACGGCTCCACATGTGCAGTTCCATTTAGCTAGGTTGTATGCTGTGGGCCATCCGTCCTGCATAACCACTTGCACTGCGAAGAAACAGAGGAGTCCATCTCTGGGTCACTGTCCAGGTTTTCCTGGCTGCCCCACAAGCACAAGGGGCAAAGGACAGCGCCAGGAGTCCCCAGTGCCCCCTGCGCACTCCATGGGCAGCAGCAGCTCCGATGGGCTGTCAGCACAGAAGGGAGCGGGCTCACTGGATGGCAACCTCAGCTGGCCATTGTCATCCCACATCTCCTCCTTCACCACTCCAAACGGTGGTTCGTAGATTGAAGAATATACAGCTGGGTCACTGCAGAAGCCCTTCAAGTTCGCCAAGGAGACACACTTGGTGGGCAGGGGCAGCTTCACCAGGTACCATACCTCCTGCCCATCCAAGTGGTAGATGATCTTGGTCTCATTCATGGCTCTGGCCTGGCAGCCCATGCACCCCTAATTCTTCTCTAATATAAGCTTCAGAGCCATAAAACTCCTCCCAAAGCACCACTTCAGCTATATCTCAAAAGCTTTCATGTGTGATATTCTTTCAAGTCAATGTACCCTTGAATGTCTATTATGATTTCCTTTCTGACCCCAAAATTACTGAGAAGTGTATATCATATCCAAAACCAATGGCATTTTTAGAATTTAATTCCATTATTAATTTCTAAATTAATATATATGGTCAAAGAAAATGGTCTTTGTGATACCAATTATTGAAAATGTGTGAACTGGCTTTACAGTCTATATAAAATAATTTTTCATTCATGCTGTACATACATGAGAAAAAATTTTTCTGGTGTTTTTCTTGATACAAGGCTCCATTGTATGCCCATTAAATCAAGTTTATTTATTTCTCTTCCAGCTTGACTAAATTTTTTCTCAGCTTGATCTAATAAGTAAAGGAAGATATATGTTAAAATTTCTCACTACTATAAAAGATTTGTCAATTTATCCCTGGAATTCCATCAACCAGCTTAAAAATTTTATGTCTTTGGGGGTGCCTGGGTGGCTCAGTTGGTTAAGCAACTGCCTTCGGCTCAGGTCATGATCCTGGAGACCCGGGATCGAGTCCCACATCGGGCTCCCTGCTCGGCAGGAAGCCTGCTTCTCCCTCTCTCACTCCCCCTGCTTGTGTTCCCTCTCTGGCTGTGTTTCTCTCTGTCAAATAAATAAAATCTTTAAAAAAAAATTTTTTTATGTGTTTGTGGTGAATTTCAAGATTGATTTTATTTATTTCTTCATTCATTCATTTATTTATTTATTTCTCAGAATGAGAGAGAGAGAAAGAGAGCACAAGCAGGGGGAACAGCTGGCAGAGGAAGGAGCCCAAAAGCAGGACCCAGTCCCAGGACGCTGGGATCATGACCTGAGCTGAAGGCAGATGCTTAACAGCCAGAGCCAACCCAGGTGTCTCCTTGTGGTGAATTTTAAATATGGTGACACTTTATTTCCCATTAATATTTTTTACCTTATAATTTTATCTGATATTAATTAGCTACCTCAGCTTGCTTTGGTTTTGTAGGATTTTGCTTTCCTTTTTCTTTCATCTGACAATCTCTGTATTCTAGCAAATCTTATGTTTTTATTTCCATAGACATTAAAACCTACTATTAAGTGGGGACCATAAAAATGTAGTATAGTCTCACACCACTGTGAGGTTAATATTCTTTTTTCCTTTTAAATTGTTAATAGTATTTTTCAATGAATATATTCTGTCATAGTACTATGAAAATATTGAAATTCTTTGTCCCCATCAGATTCTACATGAAACTGAGAAAATCCTTACCGGCCAGAGGCAATAACCTCCTAACGTACTCTTCTCTCCCAACCCATACCCCACAAAAAGACGGTAACTTTATTTAACCTGCCCCATTTGGGAACGGAGGTGAAAGGAAAAGAGGGGCAAACATTATTTCAGGGGACATCCTGGTGGGGTTTTACTGCGCTTAAACTTATTTCTCCCATCCTATCTTCTCCTTTCCATTTGTCTCATTTTTTTCTTTGAATTGTTTTCCTCTTTTCTTTATGTTGTTGGATTGCCTGAATTTCATGCTTTTTTTCTTACTCCATTTTTCTCCTCACTGGTTTAGAAGTCACATACCCAACTCCTAGACTTTCAATGGTTTACCCTGATATTTTGTCATTTACATATAACAAAATCTAAAGTCACTATTTCACCTCCCTCTTCTGAGTAAGAATCTTACTAAAGTCTGAAACAAATTATTCTCTCCTGACTCACTCTTCTTGTCTACTCTTTCAGCTGTCCTCCTTCTTAAATCCCAGAAATTGGTCATTAGGATTATATTCATGGCTGTCTCTGATGGACCACTCAAACAGCACATGGACCGCTAGCTAAGAGACAGACCACCAGTGGTCTAGAGACCATTTCACGAATGTGCCCTTCATGCCATGCTTCCGTGTCTGCACGTGCCTCTCCCTCTCCCTAGAATGTCCTGCCTCCCACCCTTTCTCACCAGAATAACATCTACTCATTCTTCAACACATTCTTCAATATTTCCTGAGGGCACATGATTACAAAGTGCTGAGTATGTACTGGTTAATTAGACAGAAGTGGTCTGTGTCCTCAAAGCTTAGTGCAATAAGAAAAATAGGCACTAGGACAATACCAAGTAATAGCTAACATTCATTGAGCCTTTGCCAAACGTTGTTCTGAGCACTGCTCAAGTAAATCTATTTAATCTTGAAAACAATCCTGTATACTTTCTATTGTCTCCACTTTATACACAGAGAGAGGCAAAGTAGTTTGCCCTGGGTCACAGGCCTGGTAAGTGGAGTAGGCATTCTAGCTTGAGAAACTATATTTCTAACCACTAAGCTATCGAAATGAGCTCATGGTTACCACCTGTATGAGCAACGGAGCAGGGAAACGAGTTGCACAAATAAAGAAAACCAGTGTAGGGTGTAAGGGGGTGGGTTTAGACAGTGCAGCTCTCTCTGAGATGAAAACTAAAGGCTAACCAAAGACAGGGGAAGAGTGGGGTTTAGTCCCTTAAGCAAGAAGAACTACAAGTGCTCCAAAGTTGGAAATGAGTCTTAGAGAACTCAAAAAAACTGAAAGAAATATGGCGGGAACCTCCTCAACAGGTTTCCCCATGCCTGGCTGAACGTGCTCTTTGAGGCAACACAGAATGGACAGAGACTAAGAGAGTGGCAGGCAGAATGACATGGTAAACACTTGGAATAATCACTGTGGGCAATGGAAGACTGAAAGAGTCTAAGCTTCAACTGAGTAACTCCTATCTCATACTCTGACGACCTAGTCATGGGTGAAGGAAAGCACCTTTCAGATTCCTCTCTCATGAACTTCCGGATTGGGACACTAAGAGATGGTGAAATGGCAGCAAAGAAGCTGATACCTGGAGGCACATGAGCCTCAGTGACAACTCAATGGAAGCTCCATGATTTCTACTGCCAAAACCCCTAATTACACTCTGCCTTTGACAACCTTGTGAGGTAATAGAAAATACATACATTAGTCTCTGCCCCCAGTTCCTAACACAGTGCTCCTAAAACCTCTGTAATTTCTGAAGTAATAAAAGCCCTAGGAGCATTTCTTGTCCTAATATCTGGTCTTTGACTTGTCCCTGACACAAAGCTAAAGCCCTTGTAAATTCCTAAGGGATAACAGCACTGGGAGCTTTTGTTCTAATGAGGTGGCTGTCCCTGGGCTACTGGATAGGGGGCTGGTCACCAGATACACCAAACCATGATTAGAAGCTTAGAATATTCAGTCCCCCACTGCTGAGAAGCATCAATAAAGTCTCATTAAATTCTCCCCTCCCACTGCCATCATGTCGAAGTCAGAGATTCTCTAAGAGCCTGATCAGCTCTTCATCGGAGGTTTGAGCTTTGAAACAACCGAAAAGAGTCTGAGGAGCCTTTCTGAGCAATGGGGAACGCTGACGAACTGTGTGGTGATGAGAGATCCAAACACCAAGAGCTCCAGAGGCTTTGGGTTTGTCACATGTGCCACTGTGGAGGAAGTGGATGCAGCCACGAATGCAAGGCCACACAAGGTGGATGGAAGAGTTGTGGAACCAAAGAGGGCTGTCTCAAGAGAAGATTCTCAAAGACCTGGTACCCACTTAACTGGGAAGAAGATTCTTCTTGGTGGCCTTAAAGAAGACTCCAAAGAACATTATATAAGAGATTATTTTGAACAGTATGGGAAAATGGAAGTGACTTCGAGATCATGACTGCGCGAGGCAGTGACAGAAAGAGAGGCTTTGCTTTTGTAATATGTGATGGCCATGACTCCACAGACAAGACTGTCATTCCAAAATCCCCTACTGGGAATGGCCACAACTGTGAGGTAAGGAAAGCTCTATCTAGACAAGAGATGGCTAGTGTTTCATGCAGCCAAGATATCGAAGTCCTTCTGGAAACTGTAGAGGCGGTCATGGAGACGGTTTTGGTGAGAATGATGAATCTGGTCCTGGAGGGAGCTGCAGTGGCTTTGGTGGGGGTACGGGTGGTGGCGGGGGTGGTGGCGGGGGGATGGCAATAATGGATTCGGTGACAATGGAACCAAATTGGAGGTGGTGGGAGCTATAATGATTCTGGCAATTACAATAGTCAATCCTCAAATTTAGGACCCCTGAAAGGAGGAAATTTTGGAGGCAGAAGCCCTGGCCCCTATGGTGGTGGAGGCCTATACTCTGCCAAACCACGAAACCAAGGTGGCTACAACAGGTCCAGGAGCAGCAGCAGCTACCGTAGTGGGAGAAGGTTTTCATTACTGCCAGGAAAACTCAGCAGGAGGGAAGAGCCAGAGAAGTGACCCAGAAGCTACAGGTTACAAGAGGTTTGTGAACGTGGCCGCGATCACAGCGGTGGGAGGGCCCAGCTGCTACAAAGAAGACGTGTTTTAAAGATTTATTTATTTATTTATTTGACGGAGAGAGAACACAAGTAGGCAGAGAGGCAAGCAGAAAGAGAGAGAGAGAGAGAGAGAGAGGAAGAAGCAGGCTCCCCACTGAGCAGAGAGCCCGATATGGGCCTCGATCCCAGGACCATGAGATCATGACCTGAGCCAAAGGCAAAGGCTTTAACCCACTGAGCCACCCAGGCACCTAGAAGACATGTTTTAGACAATATCCACATGTATGGGCAGGAAACCTGAGGACTGTACTCGTGACTAATTGTATAACAGCTTGTTTTAGTTTCTGTTCTGTGAAAAGTGAACAGCATTCCAACAAAGGGTTTTAATGTAGATTTTTTTTTGTACCCATGCTGTTGATTGCAAAATATAATAGTCTGATCATGACACCGAATAAATGTGTCTTTAAAAAAAAGAATATTTAGTCCCCCACTCCAATTTCTTCAGAGAGGGGAAAGAGGCTTATAGTAAATAATTGAACATGCCCATGTAAGGAAGCCTCTAGAAAACCCCCAAAGTATGGGGTTCAGAGAACTTTCAGGTTGGTGAACACATCCATACCGGGAGGGTAACACACCCCAACTCCACAGTGACAGAAGCTCCTACGCTCGGGACCCTTCCAGTTCTCACCTTACATATCTCCTCATCTGGTTATTATTCATCTGTGCCCTTCATCATATCCTTTAATAAGCTGGAAAATGTAGGTAAACATTTCCCTGAGTTCTGTAAGCCACCTGAGTAAATTAATCAAATCAAATGAGGAAGAAGGTCTTGGGAACCTCCAACGGATAGCCAAGTTGGACAGAAACTGTGGGTAACATGGGGTCCTACTACTTGTGATTGGCATCTGAACTGGAGGGAGGGGAGTCTTGGGGCTGAGCCCTTAATCTATGGGATCTGACACTATCTCCAGTCAGTGTTAGAATTAAGTTAAATTGTAGGGTACCTAGGTTAATGTCACAGATAATTGCCCTTTGTGTGTGGGGGAAAACCCATGCATTTGGTGACCACAGGTGTCAGAAGTGAAGTGTTTTCTGTGTGAGTAGGAAAGAAGACACAAAGAAAGGAAAACTGAGGTTTTTCCAGTATAAACATATTGTAGTATTTTTGCTAAAATGTTAATAATAATAACAGCCCAAAAGTGCAAAGGAATATACAATTTATTAGCCATCAGGAAAATACAACCCAAAACAATATGTGACCCCACGTGATGCCCACGAAGATGGTAAAAATCAAAAGACAGCAAATGACAAGTGTTGGGAGGATGCGGAGAAACTGAAGTCCTCCCACCTGGCTTATGGAATTCTAAAATGATGCAGTCACTTTCAAAAACAGTCTGGCAGTTCTTCAAGATGTCAAACATCAAGTTATACAACCGAGTCATTCTACCTCTAGGTGCATCCCAAAGAGAACTGAAAACGTATGCTCACACAAAAACTTGAACATGAATTATTCATAATAGCCAAAAAATGGAAACAACCCAAAAGCTTATCTACTGATGAATGGACAAAGTGTGATATAGCCTTACATGCCCCTTACGCCACTGTCAAAATCTGGTTTACCCTTTTTCATTTTTTAGTTTTTCATTTCCCCAGGAAAGCCTTCCTCATCCAATATTAACAACAGCAACACTGTGCCCAGCTCTGAGAGCTGGGCCCTCCTCTTGAGCGGCTGCTTTTAAAAGAAATTCTGAATAGACAGAAAGGAGGAAAATGCTACTGGTATAGATATAAAAGGAGATAAATTCAACAATAAAGCCATTTGGCAGAAACTTTTGAGATAATATAAAGACTGAAAGCATTCACAGGAATATAATATAAGCACCTCTTTCTGTTTTCTGTTACCACAAAAAAAAATTAATTAGTCCCAAGAGTGTGTTTGTAATAGAAGAATCTTCAAGGGCTCGGAGACTTCAGAGATTACCGCTCTATCCCGGCAAATAAAACATGAAGGCTATAAAGGTATGACTCACTCAACAGCTGAACTGATTACCCTGGGCAATGACGTTCAAACTGGCATCTTTGTTTTCTAAGAGTTTAAATCGGAGTTCCTTTGCGGGCCTTTGGAATATTCCTCTTAACTAGTCACATGCAGGTTAAATAATGTGATGAACCCGCTAAATATCTTATTCTGGAACAATGAGATCCATTATCACCTTGGAGACCAAATGGGAAAAACGGCAGCACGAAAATGCTTAGGCTCCTTCTCTATGAATTGTACTTCACCGCCATTCTACTGCCCCAGTGGCCTTCCTTGTAAAAGAGAATCCAGTCTAAGCTTTCGCTTCCCACTCCTACACCTTAAATGTGTACATATGAAACAAAAGGGAAGACACAGATACTGAACACACGTAATGAGGAATGGTTAAGGTGCAAAAAGTTTTCAGTTATACTTAAAAGATCTCTAAAACGAGATATGAAAATTAACATCAAAGAAACCTCGTGATTGCCAATAAGTGAAGAGCTTACCTTTGAAGAATCAACTCTGCTTGCTGTTCAGAAATAGTTAGACCTAGTATCTGGAGAGACTGGACAATTTCGGAAGCTTCAATTACTCCTTTAAAAAAGGAAAAGTAGCATAAACTCAGACTCAGAAAGGATAAGGATCTTAGAAATTGCGAATTTCAAATCTCTCGTTTTATAAGGGAAAGTCTTGGACTCATTAGGGCAAAATTATGACTCTATGTGAGTTACAGATTTGCTTAAATACATACTGCAACACCAACTCAAAGTTTAACCAATACACTAAACAAGTACACAGACGTTACCTCATTCAGAAATCATGAAGTCTCATTGGTAAATAATGATATTCCATCTAAAGAAGGGACGGAGAGCCTATGCAGTCTTATCAAGTAACAATATTAAGCAGCAGCAGGACTAAGATTCAAATCAACACACTCTGACGCTGAACTAAATTCCATTAGGCTAGGATCCATTAATATCAACATTTCTACATTTTAATAAATGACTAGGCAATTTTCACACATGTAAAGATGTGTTGCCCGGGGTTAAAAGGAAGTAGAAAATGACTAAAAGAAGCCAAAGAGTGGGGACTGGTCTTTTGAGATAAAAATAAAAATAAAGAAAGCAGGGGTGGTAGGACAATGGAAGAGGGAAGATTATTATTATTATTAGAGAAATTAGAGCACGTTTGTAGAAAGAACAAGAGGAATCAGAAGAGAGGAAGAAAGAGAAAAGAGAGGCAATAAATGGGAGTGATAAATACTACATTTCCCTCAAGCGGCTCACAGACTCATGACCCTAAAACCAATATGCAGAGAAAACAAAACAAAACATGAGAGGGTCTGATGCCAAATAGTACTAACAGCGAAGTTCTCCAGGAAAAGAGGAGGACAAAAATTACTGTTAGTGGTGAAAGCAAAGGCTTCATTTAAGAAAAGGACTCTGAAGAAATCCCAGGATTTGGGAAGAATTTTCCAGGGGAGAGGAAAACAGAAACGTGAGAATCCAAACAGTGTAAAAAAAGAGGGATCAATTTGTTAGCAATGAAATTCCTTAAATGCCATTCTGAATATTCTCCATTATAATCACACTTTTAAAGAAATACAGTCAATTCTCGTTGTTCTTAGTAGTTATGTTCTACAAGGTCATTATGAACCCTGAGTTATCGAACCATTGTTGGTTGTTATGGGTAATACAGGGGCTAGGTTCCTTGAGCCTTTGATCACAACATATTCATCAACCAGTCAATATAAAACCTTGACGGTATAAAACGTTGTTACAGGTACGTATAAATACTGTATAATACCTTATTACAGTGTTGATTCTCTAACACTGAACTCATGGCCAGTCATACTACACAACTCATGCCTGAATGACATACATGGGCTTGCATTTAGGAATTCTAGACGGCACTTTCAGCACTATGCTTGGGAGCCACTGTGAAAAGCAAAATCACCAACAAGAAGCACAAAAATGCAAGACACATTGCACTAATAGACTGCAGAGGGACACTTGTTTACAGTATGAGCGCTCAAACAAGAAAGCAGTGCATCATTTTCCTCTCTCTCAGCAAGAAATGTGCTCGCCAAGCGAATGAAGTCAAGTCCATGAAGGGCTGCCAAAATGCAGCTGATTTTGGAGTTACTTTTGGGGTTAAAATTTAGCAAATAGGCAAGTTCTCAAATACACAATCCATAAATAAGCAGGAAAGACTGTTTATGCTTTGCTTGAAGAAGTCTGATCCACAGAAATATGAACTTCTAATGAGAAACTGATTAAAAATCTACAAACATGATAAATTAAGTAAAACTTTTTTCATTGACTACAAGTGTATCACAAAATTTCACCTTGAATTATTTCTTCTGGTTCATGTGGACTTCTCTGAAATAGACAACTGATATGGGCACAACTTACGTACCGGGATGACTGATCCTTGTCCCTAGGTATCTCCATCTCCCAGCTACTGCCTGCCTTCACATTACAGTCAGTCCTATATATGTGGCTCAACCATAGTGGGCTCAAGGTAGGATGAAAGTTTGCAGAGAAGCAAAGCTGGTTGTAAGAAATGCATTTTGCCAGAAGATTGGACTAAGGTTAGACATGGAAGCACATAGTGTAAGGCTTCTAGGAGGTAACAAATGTTCAAATAGCACTACTTTCCACAACAAACTCAACTTCCTAGATGAGTATCACAGACTGAAACCATTATCAAATCCGTTCACAGAATTTAGCTCTTTGAAGAGATTTGCTTTATATCTAACTAAAGTTAAAGTTCTTTACTCAGTATAAACAAGGGGCCAATAAACTATGATCTACCAGCCAAATAAGGCCCTTTGCCTGCTTTTGTAAATAAAGTTTTATTGGAACATAGTCATGTTTATTCATGTATATATTGTTTGTGGTTGTTTTTGCACTATTATAGCAGACATGAGTAGCTATAACTGAGACCACATGGCCCACAAGGCTAAAATACTTACTATCTGGACTTGGAAAAAAAAAAAATTTGCCTGCCCCAGGTATGAACCATATTTTTAACTCAATCTATTTGTTTAACTTGTTTCTTAAACAACAAGTCTATGAATGGAATGGCCCCGACTATGCATATATAGGAAGGGGTTTGAAGATGCATTTTAGTTTTTTATTAAGATTATCTTTTAGGGCACCTGGGTGGCTCAGTTGGCTAAGCGACTGCCTTCAGCTCAGGTCATGATCCCGGAGACACGGGATCGAGCCGCGCATCGGCTTCCCTGCTTGGTGGGAAGCCTGCTTCTCCCTCTCTCACTCCCCCTGCTTGTGTTCCCTCTCTAGCTGTGTTTCTCTCTGTCAAAGAAATAAAATCTTAAAAAAAAAAAGATTATCTTTTTATTAAGTTTTGTATGCATTATAAATTTTTTAAAATAAATTCCCAGGACTCCTGGGTGGCTCAGTTGTTAAGTGTCTGCCTTCGGCTTAGGTCATGATCCTGGGGGTCCTGGGATCAAGCCCCACAACAGGCTCCCTGCCTGGCAGGAAGCTTGCTTTTCCCTCTCTCACTCCCCCTGCTTGTGTTCCCTCTCTAGCTGTGTTTCTCTCTGTCAAATAAATAAATAAATTCTTTAAAAAAATTAAAATAAAATAAAATAAATTCCCACTTCCTATCAAAGGCTGCCTCTAGTGAAAAGAGTTTCATGAACTCCTCCCTTTCTCCTACTGTGGCACTTGGTTTTTGCTCTACACACTGTGACTCTAATTTTAAACTATCTAAATAGTGAAACCATAATCCCAATCAGAAGATACATATTTAGGGGCGCCTGACTGGCTCAGTTGTAGAGCATGTGACTCTTGATCTCAGGGTGCTAAGTTCAAGCCCCCACATTGGGGGTAGAGTTTACTTTATTTAAAAAAAAAAAAAGAAGATATATATTTGAAATATTTATCTATTTTTTCTCCCAATTTTCATGATCAGAGAGTAGTTGCCCTAAAGTAATTCTTTCAAAAAGATTATTAAATCTAAGATAATTGGAAAGCTTTTTAAATTTTAGAACATATAACATTATGTCTATATATGAAAAAAAAAAAAACTATCTCTTGCCCAGAGAACAAGGAAACATAATTATTTTAACCTATAACTTTTTTTTTTAAGATTTTTTATTTATTTGACAGAGAGAAACACAGCCAGAGAGGGAACGCAAGAGGGGGAGTGAGAGAGGGAGAAGCAGGCTTCCTGCCGAGCAGGGAGCCCGATGCGGGACTCGATCCCCGGTCCCCGGCATCATGACCTGAGCCGAAGGCACTCGCTCAACCAACTGAGCCACCCAGGTGCCCCTAACCTATAACTTTAAGTCAAATTAGCATGATATTCTATAGTGAACACAAACATACAGCCCTATTCACAGGTTTTAATTCAGTACACAAAGCTACGCAGCTTTATAGTGGGGCATACGTTTTCTTCATTAAAAACATTAAGTTTTGGGGCGCCTGGGTGGCTCAGTTGGTTGGGCGACTGCCTTTGGCTCAGGTCATGATCCTGGAGACTCCGGATCGAGCCCCACATCGGGCTCCCTGCTCGGTGGGAAGCCTGCTTCTCCCTCTCTCACTCCCTCTCTCACTCCCACTGCTTGTGTTCCCTCTCTTGCTATGTTTCTCTCTGTCAAATAAATAAAAAAAATCTTTAAAAAAAAAAAAAATAAAAAAAAAAAATAAAAAAATAAAAAAATAAAAAAAAAAAACATTAAGTTTTACAGAAAAATCACATTACTATGAAAAACAAATACTAAAACTACTAATAATTATTCTCCCCAAAAAAGAGAGACTAAATACATATTGTTTTACACTTTTGGAAATATGAGAAATTGCTTCTCCATAGCTGGTAATAAATACAAAATACATACCATCATTATTTTTGTCCAAACTCTTAAAGGCCAATTTCATTTTTTTCTCATGGTCTTTAAGGTACTTCATAAATTCTTCAAAATCCAGCTTCCCATCTTTGTTGATATCACCAGTAGTAAAAATTTTCTATAAAAAAAGAAAAAGAGATTTTTTTAAACAGGCTATACTACTAAATTATTGGCATACTCACACTTTGAGCAGCCTGATTGGCTTTTTTCCTGTAAGACATGCATTTTATAAACTCCAAGATAAAAAACATACCCTTGTGGTTCAACACTCACAAAACAATCAACGTGACAGAACAAATCAATAAGAGAAGAGAGAAAAACCACATGGTACTCTCAATTGATGCAGAAAAGGCATTTGACAAAATACAACATCTGTTCCTGATCAAAACTCTTCAAAGTATAGGGATAGAGGGAACATTTCTCAACCTCATAAAATCTATCTACAAAAAACCCACAGCGAATATCATCCTCAATGGGGAAAAACTGACAGCCTTTCCTCTGAGATCAGGA
>PITA01027767.1:0-20208 GCA_004023965.1 Spilogale gracilis | reverse complement strand
GAAAAAAAAAAAAAAAAAACAATGCTAGCATAATGAAAGGCCTCCTTAATTGTCCCAAAACATTCAGTGAAGTTAAGAGCTGTTCTGAGATCAAGGAGGAAAAATTGGAAGCCTATGGGCTGGAGAGATTTGGAACATTTCTGAGAGTGATGAGCCAAGGAGTCAATGAGGGAGAAATATTGGGCGTGCTGAGAAGTGGTCAGGGCCAGGTTGCAGCTGGTTGGTATAAACATTGAGAAGGCCAGGTCTACTTGGATATCCTTCTTTCTCTAACACAGATAAGAGCATATACAAGGTGGTCCACATGGCGAGTCCCATGAAAGATATCATCAAAGGCAACACAAAGACTAAATAGGCAGACTATAGAATTTTACTATAATCTTTTGCACTGAACTAATTGGAGTTAGCACATATTAAATTTTTCATAAATAGTTGTTGAAAAAAATTTTAGTGATATGAATGAACAAGTTAGTTATTTCTGTATCCTCTATTTTATAGATAGATCTTGAAAGAACTATCAGTATTACTTTCCAAAAATAATATTCATCCTGGGGAGAAAGGATTTTGTGGTTGAGTTAGCAGATTCCTAGATTTCACTATCTGAAGTATACTCAGAACAAGAGTAATATAAATAAATAAAAGACTCCACAATTAATGTCAAACAGCCTTCACTTGCTTGATTATGCTTAGAGAGGTTAAATTTAGAGGTTAGTGAGGGGTTCATGGTAAAATGAACCATAACTTAAATTTTTCTTTAGATTCACAATAACCACCATAAAGATAATACATTCAAGTCAACTTAGAGAATTAACCTATATAAACACATTTTCATATAATTAAAACTGACAGACTCTATAATAAATTAATAGAGATGTAATTTTTTCCTGAATTAATTTTTCTTTGTATATGCCTTTAATAACATACTGGAAAAGGGACATGATAAAGAAGAAGGTGATAAAGACAGATTAAGAGAGGGAAGCAGGGTAAGCAAAACTTTGAATTTGGGGCATTTATACTTAGCAGGGGAAACAAACTGTTTCTTTTAGAATATTGGTTTTAACTCTTCCAAAATCTTTAGTGCCTCTAGTAATTACCTCTAGTGGTACCATGGGACAGTATGATAGAAACAGATCATAGGAAGAAGCAACAGGCTACATGGATGGCCAGGCTTAGGGGAATTAAATATTTAAAAGCATTTGACTTTTCCTCTACTTAAACTTTCACAGACAACAACAACAACAACAACAACAAAAAGTAAATTTTGGACTTGGACACACATTACAAAAAAAAATTACAGAGCTCTTAGGTTTCACTAACAGGTCTGTAAATGTATATTAAAATATACAGTGTGGGAGGTTTTTCAGTGCCTATAAAATACATCTCTTTTCATGTCCCTGCAACTCCTACAAAAGTGAGATCTTATTTTTTTTTCCCCTAATAAGGACAATCCCCAGAGGTAGACCTGTTGCTCCCACCCCACTCTACGATGACCGTATTTCTCCAGACCAAGACACAAATACAACCACTTTCCTAAGTACCATTATACCTACTTACCCCAGAGAAGATAGGCACCAAAAACACAGCTGGAGGTTTCCATATGTTTTTTTCAGCCAAAAATTTTCACAGAGGAATTAAAAATAAGGACTCCAATGACACCATCTAAGTCATGCATTTATGTCAAAGCAGGGAGAACTGGATCAAGTTTCTCATGTTCTGGGAGGATATCCTGCGTGAATCTTCTCCTGCCTCCACATCTTGTTACATCTCTCCATTCTTCACTCTTCTTTCCATAGTGCCTCTTGCTCTGCTCACTTGTTGTATATTCACCAACCTGGCTGAGAATCTGCACTCTACCATCAATGCAGAATATGTACGATTCTTGATAGTTTTTGGTCCAGTACCTATTGACTCAGGCATATGTTAATCATTTTCCCAGGAAAAGAATTAGGCTGGGCTCTGGCATAAAAAAAAAAAAAAACTGTTTTAAAATTTCTGAAGGCAAAGGAAAAGTTGCAGTGACAGCATACAGGATAGAGACCCCTCTGTTCTGAAATGTCAGGGATACTTTAATGAAGACATTTTGAGCTGAGATGTGAGAGTACTACAACCACTGTGGCAGGGGATGGGCACAGGGAGGTAGCAAGAAGGGAGAAAAGGGGCACATTAAATAGTGCTTTGCCTTTATGGTAATGTTTAAATATTATATCTATTAAATTAAGCTATACAGGGTATAGTACCATTTTTAATTGCTGAATATCGTATATTGACATAAAAATGTGTATTTGAGAATTTTCATATCCATTATTTTCAACAATATTCCATATATGTCTTTATATTAAAATTTGGCTCTTCCTTTCTTCAAAACAAATCTAATAACATTTTAGGAAAAGTAAATAGCTATTAAAGAATTATTAAATGCTCTAATATATAAGAAAAATATTTCTTGCATATATTGAGGATGAACTAAATAATGATAAATTGATCTTGAATTATATTACCCCAAGTGACATGATTATTATAGTGGATATAATTTTATTTGTATTTGATAATATAAATTATATTTATTTTAACTAAAAGATATTAGAGAGAACCTGTTTTAAAATTCATATGAAATGAAGGAATATGGTGGTGAGGAATATCTTTAATTATAACTAGTCTGGCCAGCTGGCCCATGATACACAATTACACTTCTCACATTTCAAATTCAACCTGGCCTGTGTCCAGTAGGAAGTACCCAAAGGGAGGACTTATTCCTCCTTTACCTTAAATATCAGACAGGTACGCACATTCATAGATGCATATAGTTATCCAGTAATCCTATTGTCTTTGTTACTGGAAAGGAACAGTTCACACTTAATTACACATGGGAAGAAAGCTAGAAAATACAGTTAGATATCATACCTTTACTTTGGGTTTCCATAGTTTTTGTTTTGATGACAAAGTATAATTTTTGATACTAGTTCCATATCTCCTGTTGGAAACTTCAACCATTTCTGTGAACCTGTGCTAGATCATCCAGATTCCTAGCCAGGCTTCATTGTTTGTTCATGAAAGAGCAGTCCTACTTTTCATTCTCACACTATAATCACTGAACTCTGTATAATATGGATATTTCAAGCAATGAAAAAAATGTGTATATATTGAAGAGTGTGTTTATTATCTTGCAAGTGATCAGTAAGGGATAAACTAATGGGAGATACAGAATTCATGAAAAACCCACATGGTTTTGAAATATAGGTAAACAAAGAAGCCAAGTGGAAATAGAAGAAAAGTTGTATGGGACACATGCACTCAGTTTATTTGGCAAATTTTCTGTCTAGCGATTGTGTCACATGTCTAATTTCTCAAGATATCCAATCCCATTTTCCTGTTTCTTCACCTTATCAATTGAGAATATCAGTTATACCATTAAAGATTAGTGCTTTAGACTGTTTCTTAGTGATTTATAAGGGGGAAAAAAAAGTGTGATTAGCATCACATTGCCAAGAATACTAGTGATTACAAGTGTACCACAGAGAGATTTGAGTTTGCTTCCAGACCACCACAATGAAGCAAATATTGCAATAAAGCAAGGCAAATGCATTTTTTGTTTCCTACTACATATCAAAATTATATTTTACTGCAATCTATTAAGTGTACAATAGTATTATGTCTTTTAAAAATAGCATGTGCCTGGGTGCCTGGGTGGTTCAGTCATTAAGTGTCTGCCTTTGGCTTGGGTCATGATTCCAGGGTCCTGAGATTGAGCCCCACATAGGGCTCCCTGTTTGGAGGGAAGCCTGCTTCTCCCTCTCACACTCCCCCTGCTTGTGTGCCCTCTCTCACTGTGTCTTTGTAAAATAAATAAAAAACATCTTAAATACAAATAAATAAATCTTAAAAATAAGTAAACAAATAATATAGCATGTCTTAAAAACAGTGTACATAACCTAATTAAAAAACACTTTATTGCTAAACAATACTAATCATCTGAGCTTTCAGTGAGTTGAGTCATAATATTTTTGCAGATGGTAAGTTTTACCTCTCTACTGATGGCTGCTTGACTGACCACGGTGGTTCCTGAAGTTTGGGGTGACTGACAACTTCTTAAAATAAGACAATGAAGTTTGCCACGTTGATGGACTCTTCATTTCACAATTTCTTCATAGCATGGGATACTGTTTGATAGTATTTTATCTGCCATAGAGCTTCTTTCAATACTGGACAATACTGGACAAGAGTGACTTCAATAATCTTGAAAGTGTCTTTACCAGGAGTATATTCCATCTCAAGCAATGACCTTCTTTGCTCTTCCTTTACAAGCAACTCCTCATTAATTAAACTTTTATCATGAGATTGCAGCAATTCAGTCCTATTTTAGGCTTTTAACTTCTATCTCTCACTATTTTCACATCTGATGTTATTTCCTCAGCTGAAGTCTTGAATTCCTCAAACTCATTCATGATGGCTGGAATCAACTTTTTCCAAATTTCTCTTGGTGTTGACACTTTGATTTCTAATAAATCATAAATATTCTTAATGGTTTCTGGAATGGTGACTACTTTCCAGAAGACTTTCAATGTATTTGATCCAGATCCATCAGAAAATCCATGACCTATGGTAACTATAGCCTTATTAAATGTATACATTAAATTATAAGACTTGAAAATTGAAATTACTCTTTGATTTATGGGCTACAGAATGGATGTTGTATTAACAGGCATGAAATCTTATTGTATATCTCCATCAGAGATCTTGGGGGCCTGGTACACTGTCACTGACTAGTCCTATTTTGATTTTTTTCTTTTTTTTTTTTTTTCTGACCAGAATATTTCAAGTAGGCTTGAAATATTCAGTAAATATTTCAGTAAGTATTCATGTTATAAATAGATATGCTGTCATCCAGGCTTTATTGTTCCATTTATAGGGTATAGGCAGAGTAGGTTTAGCATAATTCTTAGGGGCCTTATTATTTTTAGAATGTCAAATGAACATTGACTACAACTTAAAGTCACCAGCTTCATGAGCCCCCAAAAAGAGAGACAGACTGTCCTTTGAAGCTTTCAAGCCAACCATTGACTTTTCCTCCCTAAGTATGAAAATCCTCAACGGTATCTTCTTCCAATAGAAGACTATTTCACTTACATTAAAAAACTATTGTTTAAGGTAGTTTCCTTCATGAATTGTCTTAGCTAGGTAATGGATAACTTGCAGCTTCTACATGAACACTTGCTCTTTCACCTTCTACTTCGATGTTATGTAGATGGCTTCTTTCCTTAAACCTTATTAACTAACATCTACTAGGTTTGAACTTTTCTTCTGCAGGTTCATCACCTCTCTTGGCCTTCATAGAATTAAAAAGAGTTAGAGCTTTGCTCTCAATTAGGCTTTTGCTTAAAGGAATGTTGTGATTGGCTTGATTTTTCAATGCTGGCCTCTAAAACTTTCTCCACAGCAGCAATAGGGCTGTTCAATTTATCATTATCATCCAATGTAAACATTGGAGTAGCATTTTTAATTTCCTTTAAGAACTTTTCCTTTACATTAACAACTTGGCTAATTTGGGGGCAAAAGAAGACTAGTTTTTGGCCTAGCTTGACTTTTGACATAGCTTCCTCACTAAACTCAATCACTTCTAGATTTAAAATAAGAGATGTGTGACTCTTCACTTAAGCACTTAAAGGCCACTGTAGTATTATTAATTGGCCTAATCTTAATCCTGTTGTCTCAGGGAATAGAAAGGCCTTGAGGAGAGGGAGACAGGGGACGTGTTGGTCAGTGGAGTTATAACAACACATAAAACATATATTGATTATGTTTTTCTGTCTTACATGGGTGTAGTTTTGATACCCCAAAACAATTACAATAGTATTAAAGATCAAGGATCACAGATCACTGTAGGAATATAACCATAATGGAAAAGTTTGAAATGCTGTGACAATTACCAAAATATGACACATAGACATGAATGAAGTGAGCACATGCTATTGAAAAAAATGGTGGATAGACTTTCCTGACACAGGGTTGCCATAAATTTCAACTTATAAAAAATGCAGTAGAGATAAACATTTTCTTTATTCATGTATTGATGGGTACTTAGGTCACTTCATATCTTGGCTATTATAAATAATGCTGCCATAAACATAGGGATGCATATGTCTTTCAAATAAATGTTTTTTAAATTTTCTTTGGGTAAATTACTCAGTAGTGGAATTATTGGATCATATGGTAATTCTATTTTTAATTTTTTAAGGAACCCTCATATTACTTTGCACAGTGGCTATACCAATTTACATTCCCACAACAGTGCACAAGGGTTCCTTTTTTCCACCTCCTCGCAAACATTTTTTTTTTTTTTTTCTGATGCTAGTCATTCTGAAAAGCATAAGGTGATTGTGGTTTTGATAAACATTTCACTGATGGTAGTAATATTGAACATCTTTTCATGAGTCTTTTGGTCATCTGTAGGCCTCCTTTGAAAAAATGTCTATTCAGATCCTCTGTCAATGTTTCAGTCATTGGGTGTGTGTGTATATTTTTGTTCTGTATATATTTTGATATAACTCTTTATTGAATATGCTATTTGCAAATATCTTCTCCCATTCAATAGGTTGCCTTTTGTCTTGTTGATGGTTTCCTTAAGTGTGCAAAAGCTTTTTATTTTGATGTAATCCCAATGGTTTATTATTCCATTTTTCCTGTTACAGGAGGAGATATACCTAGGAAAATATTGCTTCAGCTGTCAAGTTACTACCTGTGTTCTCTTCTAGGATTTTTATGGTTACAGGTTTAACATTTAGGTCTTTAATCCATCATGAGCTTATTTTTATGTATGCTATTATAAAGTGCTTCAGTTTCATTTTTTCCCCCTATAGCTGTCCCGTTTTCCCAACACCATTTATTGAAGAGACTTCCATTTCCCAGTGGTATATTCTTGCTTCCTTTGTCCTTCATAAATTGACCATATAAACATAGGCTTATCTCTGGGTTTTGTATTTTGTCCCATTGATTTTTGTGTCTATTTATGTGCCAATACAGTACTGTTTTGATTACTACCGCTTTGTAGGAAGTCTTGAAAACTAGAATTGTAATATCTCCAGCTTTGTTCTTCTTTCCCAAGATGATTTTGGCTTTTCAAGGTCTTTTGTGGTTCCATACAAATTTTGATAATTGTTTATTTTTAGTTCTGTAAAGAATGTTATTGGTATTTGATATGAATTACAGCAAACGATCTCTAGATTGTTTTGGGTAAATAGACATTTTAACAATATTTGTTCTTCTAATCCATGAGCATAGAACACCCTTCCATTTGTTTATGTCATCTTCAATTTCTTTCCTCAATACTTTGTAGTTTTCAGAATAAAAGACTTTCATCTTTTTATTCCTAGGCATTTTATTCTTTGGGATACAGTTATAAATTGTTAATTTCTCTTTCTGTTACTTTATTATTGTGTTAAAAATGCTACCAATTTCTGGGTATTAAGTTTGTATCCTGTAATCTTACTGAATTCTTTTGCTACTTATAGTAGTTTTTGGTGAAGTCTTTAAGGTTTTCTATAAATAGTATCTTGACACCTGAGAATAGTGACTTTAACTTCTTTCCTACTAGTATGTATGCTTTTTATTTTTGGTTGTCATGGCTAGAAATTCTAATAATGTGTTGAATTAAAGTAGTGAAAGTGGACATATTTGTCTTGATCCTGATTTTTGTGGAAAAGTTTTCAGATTATACTCTCAATATGGTGTTAGCTGTGGGTTTTTCATATATGGCCTTTATTATGTTGAAGCATGTCAAGGACAAATAGAATCTAGATTGGGTCTTAGGTACTAAAATATCAAAACTTAGTGGCAGGAAACTGTACACATTTATTATTTCACATAGCCTCTTGGTAAGAAGGCAGGGCACAATTTAATTTGGGTCTCTGTTAAGCCCATTTTTTCCAGAGCTTTTATAATGAAAGGTTGCATTTTGTCTAATGCTTTTTTGCATCTATTAAGATTATATGATTTTTATGCTTCACTTTTTCATATGATACATCTCATTGGTTTGTGAATATTGAACCATCCTTGCATGCCTGGAATAAATCCTATTTGACATTGATAAACGATCTCTTTAATGTATTGTTGAATGCAGTTTGCTAAATGTTCTGTTGAGGATTTTTTCATTTTTATTTATCAGGAATATTGGCGCATAATTTCTTTTTTTCTGTGGTGTCTTTGTTGGTTTTTTGTATCAAAGTAATGCTGGTCTTGTAGAATATATTTGAAAGCTCTCCTAGTTTTTGGAATAGTTTCAGAAGAATAAGTATTAACTCTTCCTTAAATGTTTGGTAGATTCACAGATAAATTCCATCTAGTCTTGGACTTTATTTTTTGATAATGTTTTGATTACTAATGCCTGTATGACTCTTTAAAATGAAGGTAGTACTAGACATGAAAACCAATTGAATGAAAATATTCATATTTTCTTCCTTGTAGTGCTTCATTAATTGTTAATTCTTTCATATATACCCTATGTTGTGGCTACTAAATCAGTCAGCTTTATAGATTCTGAAGAAAAACATGAATATGATATAGACCTAGTTATGTAAAACACTAAATCTGGAAAGGCAAACAAGTATGTTAATCATGTACAACTTTTTAGGTGCCTTATAAAGGCAATTATAATGGAGCACAGGGACCAAATCAAAGGAGCACAGGGACCAAAATAACTAACTCAGAAAATGTACTTGCTAGACTTCAACCAAATGATATTATTTAATTTGAACTTTGATAATGGTAAAGAAGACAGGGCCTGTATTATGGTAAGAAATGCATCCAGAAAATAAGATATATATGGAAGCTATTTTTAGAGTGAAAATTAACAAAAATTAATTACATGGGAAGAATATGAAAGAGAAATAAGTCAATTTGAGTTATTCTCAGGAATTCCACATTAGAAGTGTAGTTATGTAGTGAGGAAGGTCTTTAAAACATTAATGTCCTATTCCCTTTTTACTTTTAACCAGTAACTGATCTTTGATCCAGTTTATCATAGATATCCATAAGCATGAACCTGACTTAGATTTGTTGCTGAAAGAGTGCAACATGAATTAGTATTCAGATTATGCATGCTTGGCTATCTTGTTAGGAAAATTCCCAAATTTATTTCCATCTATATCCAATCTAATAATGTAAATAATTCATTTAGGTAACATCTGATGTGTTTTTGTGGAAATCCAGCAGCTAACTAAATGTTTTTATCATCTGGTTAATGTATGGCACAAGGTGGACATTTAATAATTACTTTTGTATAACTGAATAAAGAAAGGATATGACAGGGAAAGGGAATATCAAGTCAAAGGCTTTAATGGGGGGAACCAATCCTGGTAAGAAAGACAGTTTGTCTACAGCAGAACAAGTTCTGGGAAAGTGTAGAAGATGAGGTTAAAGAATCTTAAAGAATCAGATCTTGAAGGCTTTGTGATACATGGTAAAGAATTTGAAACATATTCAAAAAGAGATATAATGCTTTTGTAGGATTTTGTACTGAATGGTGCATGGATATGTCACACAATCTGCTTGTGTTTTTTTTTTTAATTTTCTATTCATTGGACAAAGATTATACCTTAAGTTTGAAAGAGTGTAACAATTAGTAAGCATATAATTACTCTGGCTTGGTAAGAAGTGGTTATGGTAGAGGTCATAACCAGTGATTACATTTTAAAGGTAAACTAAATAAGAACTGTGGATGAATTGATTGTGTCATGTCAAGGGCAAATGGAATCACGATTGGCTCTTATGTAACAAATTACCATAACCTTAGTGGCTGAAAACAACACACATTTGTTATCTCCCCTATCCTGTGTTTCAATAACCAGGGCATAGTTCAGTTGGGGCCTCTGCTTAGAGTTTCCCAAGGCTTCACTTAAGGTGTTAGACTGTATTCTCATTCAGAGGCTCTGCTGGAAAAGAATGTATCACCATCCCCACTAGTTGTCAGTTGAATTCATTTCCATGTGATTGTAGGATTGAGTATTTCAGTTTACTCTTGCCTATTGGCTTGAGTTGTCACTTTGCTCCTAGAGTGAACCCTCACCTTCTTGACATGAGGGACTTTAAAACATGGAGTTAGCTTTTTTCAAAGCTAATGGAGTTTCTAAAGTAAGTCTGCTAGCAATGTTACATACCATAAAAGAGTAACATCTTGTCACCTTTGCCATATTCTACTGTTTACAACCCAGTTACATGTCTCACCCACATCCTAGGGAAAAATATTATACAAGGGCATGCATAGTAGAAGTTAGGGGTCATGAGAGTCTATGCCTTTTCTGTCCACCACAGATGGAAAGTGGCTTGATCTATAATAATATCATGCAGCTGAACTAACCCAGGAATCCTGTACCAGAGCATTTTCTTCAGTGAGGTAATAAAAGTCCTTACTATCTAAAACCACTTTTGGTTATGAGTTGCACTACTTCTAGGCAAAAATGTCCTGTCTGACCTAGGAACAAGAAATGTAAGGAACTACTCAAAAGGCCTGTATTTTCTCTTTGATTTAGAGGGAGATGATAGGTTTGGGTGCTATTTATTTTTACCATGAGTGAAGTTTTAACACAGCAATTCTATCAAGTAGGAAAGCAGGCTGATTAGATCACACATAAGGCTTTTCAGGTAGTGTTCAGAGTCAGATGACATTAGAAAGTCTGAGTACTACATCTCCACAATCTGCAACCTAAATTTTTCCTCACTCAACCTAAATTTTTCCCACTCTAAGAGTAGAGAAAGAAGACAGTTAATTGGCCAAATGAGAACTGGTTAAAAAAAAAAAAAAAAGGAGGTTTGGGAGATGAGGCTACTGGCAAGACAATGGGTGAATTTATGAGTAACATGATCTAACTAGATGGAATAAGAAATGATTTTCCTGGTAAGCTGGAAATAAATAAGGTAGTCAAGGATAGGACCTCTAAATGTAGTCAGGAAACAGATGTAAAAGGGATATAGGAGTGAACAACTTGATGAATAAATAGTGAGAGTGGTATATAAGACTCCAGAAGTAAAATATATTGTCACAAATACCCATTCCAGAAAGTGAAAGAGGAGTGGGTAACTGTGGAATGAGAAAAAGAGTCTCAGAAATTGAGGCAAAGAAATGGGAAGTCACAATGTTTAAGACTTACCCATGTGGACTCCAGAATAATGACAAGGATTTAAGGCATAGGATAAAACTGTTAACCAAGGGCAGAAACTTCAAGGAGAGTGGTTATGGGAGTGGGGTACTAACAAGTGGTGGGTAGATAGCAGAGAATGAAAAAAGATCATGGTGACAAAGCCAAGTATGATGAGCATCAAAATAAAATATGACTATTTCCATGGGCTTTGGATCATAATGGTTTAGAAACTGCAACAAGAACAAGAGATTCTCCATACTCTTCATTGCATGATCTTTGGGAACAAGTACTCTCCATACTCTGCATCTTTGGGAAACTAAGAAAATTCCTTTTGAGAAACTGGAGGTGAAAGCATCTTCTTAGGAAAGAACCAGGTGTTGGTAAAAGCCAATAGAGAAAAGAGCATCCTGTATCATGGTAAGGGGTTTGTGTATATGAGACTGGTGTGGAGTGCAAAGGTTGTGGGTAGACTTTGGATGAGTTTGTTTGGAGAATGCTAAGACATATGGGGATGACATTAATGGAGAGAACACATTAGCTACCATTACTGAATTTATCGGATTTGTTGCTTGTGGCAAAACAAGACTTCCAACAGATGTCCAGACATTTGAAGTCCCACACTACTACTATATCTTGCTTCTGTGACAGTTTCATGATCTGTATTAGGGAAGCATCTGCTGGGCTGAATGAGCTGTCATCTACTTCCACAGCAACATCAATTATAGTTTTCTTTACTTTTATCCTTTCCCAAATGTTCTCTAGTGTGATCCACCCTCAGATTCATGGATTCCCATTCAATTACACACCTCCTTGGCATGCAGGGATACTCCTCCACCACTTATGTTCTGTCTCTTTGTATTAACAAAACAACCCAATTCTGGACTTGTTCCTCAAAAAAGTTTCCACGGTACATACGGAGTGATATTAACTGACTTATGCCAAAGTAATTCTTTGATCTTATATATTATCCATTCTCAGTATTTTTATATCCACTAAGGCCCTTAGTGTGTTTATTGAGTAGATTTAATTACTGTATATAACATCTTATAATCTAGTTCTTCTTCCATTGTTTTTTTCCTGTCTTTTATTTTCTGTAATATTCTACTTTTCAAATCCTTTATTGAGTTGTAATTATTCAAATTTTTAAAATGACTTTTGTGTAGATTGGTTTAACTCTTGAGAAGTTTAATTTTCCTAGATCTCAGGAGATTATGAGAACTCCCACAGTCACCAAGTATGTTGGGTCCTAGGTACCAAACAAATCTTCCTGCTCTGGATACTGCAGCAGAACACCTAAGCTTGCCCTGCACATGACTGTCAAACCATTACAGGTCAGACTCAAGTTGTGCTAGTCAGATTTGCCCCCTGCTCAGGAATTGTTATTTAAATAGAGAGATACAGACTGGAATCTCATGAAAGTTGAAGCAACTTGATGATCATTCTTTGGTCATTACATCTAGGAATTTTTTTTTTTTTTTTTAATCTCTGGAGCTGTTCTGGCACCTGCTTTTCCACAGCCTTTGCTGCTCTGCTATTTCATTATATTTTGACTACCATCAACTTTATAATAATACTTGTTTGTATTTAAATAGACCAAGATCCATTTCCTTCTCCTGCATTTATCCCAAATAAACTTAACAGACACAGTAAACTCATTAGTGCTGCACAGAGAACTGGTCTAAGTCTATGGACATCACATTTAATTCTGGTGTAATTAATGTATAATGTTATTAGAATTTTAGGTATACAGTATAGCGATTCTGTAGAATATATATATATATATGCATATATATGTATACATACATATATATATACACACTACCCTATATATTACTCAATGCTCATCGAGGTCAGTATACGCTTAATCCCTTTCACTTATTTCACCCATCTTCCATCCACCTCCCCTCTTGGTAACCATCAGTTTGTTTCCTACTATTAAGAATCTATTTTTTAAAATTTAAAAAAATCTGTTTTTTTTAATTTATTTTTCCCCTTTTGTTTATCTGTTTTGTTTGTTAAATTCCACATATAAGTAGCATTTCTTTCTCTCGTATTTGTGTCTTTCTCTGACTGACTTATTTCACTTAGTGTCTTATCCATCCATGCTGTTGCAAATGACAAGATTTTGTTTTTTTATGGCTGAGTAATATTCCAGTATGTGTACCACATCTTCTTATCCATTCATATATTGATGGAAACTTGGGCTGCTTCCATAGTTTGGCTATAGTAAATAATGTTGTTACAAATATTGGGATACATCTATATCTTTGAATTAGTGTTTTCATATTCTTTAGATATATACCTAGTAGTGTCATTACTGGATCACAAAATAATTCTATTTTTAGTTTTTTGAGGACCCTCCATGTTGCAAAGGCATCACATTTAACTTAGTAAATATTTCTTAATTTTTTTTACCATGAATGGGGCGCCTGGGTGCCTCAGTTGGTTAGGCGACTACCTTCAGCTCAGGTCATGATCCCGGAGACCCAGGATCGAGCCTGCATCAGGCTCCCTGCTCAGGGGGAAGCCTGCTTCTCCCTCTCTCACTCCCCCTGCTTGTGTTCCCTCTATGGTGTTTCTCTCTGTCAAATATATAAATAAATTCTTAAAAAAAAATTTTACCATGAAGTAAAGTTGAATTTGGACCAAAAAATATATAGGTGAATCAGTGAAAGTCAATTATCTCTTCCAAAAAAAAAAAAAAAAAAAAAGAACATACAAAAATAATTCTAAAAGTGGATTATAACTTAAAAGTATACTTCAGGTTTACTCAATTCTTAAATGCATCATAGAAATTATTTCATTGCTAGTCATATCATATGTTTATCATTTATGAACAGATTTTTTTTTTTATGTGCTGCACTTATGTGGCAATTCCTTTCTGTGCAATTTACTAAAAAAAAAAAAATGAAGGGAGATAAGATTAATCCATCTCTTATATGTACTCCAGTTCACTCTACAAAATAAAGTGAAGGTGGTTGGAGAAGGCAATTATAAGATTTAGTTTTCTCTCTAAGAAGCTCAAAGTACTTATCTGTCCTTATTCAATTGATTTTTGTAGGATCCCTTGAGAGTTACAGGAAACAGCTATTTTATAACCAGAGAAATTAATGCAGAAAGGCCACATGCTGTGTTAACTATAAAAGCAGGATTAGGAATCATACCTCTGAGTTTATGAAATGTTGTTAGGCCATTAAATTATTCTGGGTACATCCCAGTGCTTATATAGTTTCCTCCTCCTAACTGTGCTTCCAACATAGCAATGAACTAAATGGCTAAACATTTTATGAACCTTCTGGTTTAACGTGAAAGAAATCATTTAGTATCAATTAACTCCATTCATGGATCAACCCCTGTCTTTACAATGCTCTATGAAAGCATGTGATTCTCTGTTAAAATGCCATGTGCATAATGATTAGGCAAACCATTTTAGAAGTTACAGTCACTCTTTTTAGTCTTTTATTAAATATCTTAGGATGGTTTTCTATATATATCTATCATGTCTTTCAGTGTTGTCTACTTTTGATTTACCATCCACTTCAGCCAAACTGTATTATTCCCTATGAGATAAACATCATTGTTCTTTCCCATTTCCTTTCCTTACATATTATATATGTTTAAGTCATGCTGTTTCTTCCCACATAATGCCATGTCCTTCCACTGACTTTACCTAAATTCTACTTATCCCACCTTTTCCATAGAATCGTCCCTGGAATTTCAAATTAAGCTATCCTTCTCACTTTTACATTCAGGTTGTATTTCTGTCTCTGTTGTTAGAGATGTTAGCGTCACTGCTTCCTCTTCTTTTGAATATTTATTTAATTCTTATTTTGTTACTTCTTCTTTACAAACTCTTCTTTACTCACTCTTCTTTACAAAGAGAGTAAAATCTTCCAAGCAATGACCTACCTTTTTCTAGCTCAGATAACATCTAGCAGAGTATTTTGTACTTACCAGGTGTTTAACAAATGGACAGTGCAGTGTTGATTTATTAATGTGCTTAAGTGAATGAGGCTACTCTGGAAAGCAGAGGGAATTTTTAAATGTTTAATTTGTACTTATTAATAATATAAGGTGGGAGAATTAACTCCAATATTTGTGAAATGAAGAATGGTTATAATGGTTATAAACAAAAACATATTTGTTTATAATTTCCTTACAGTGAATAAGCCATTAGATAGTAGTTTAGTTTTTATATAGTCAGCTAAATAGAACAACTACTAGAAACCTCTTTAGGTTAATGTTAATCTTGATTGTCTCATAACCTAAAGTAAGATAACATTTTTGTTTATTGGGCATTTTAGTCTGCTGTCTATTCAGGTACTCATTGGTTTCTGCATAAAGATCTAAGGATTATCTCCAAAACAACTTTAAAGCATTATTCTCTGCTTGCTTTTTTGAGCACATCCATCTAAAATTGTTATGACCTATTGCTCCCTTACCGTGTAGTTGATAACTTATCAAGTTCATGATTTTTAACCTTTGTATGGAAGTACTTACTCCTGAATATCCACTTTCTTTTTTCTTTCTTTCTTTCTTTCTTTCTTTCTTTCTTTCTTTCTTTCTTTCTTTCTTTCTTTCTTTCTTTCTTTCTTTCTTTCTTTCTTTCTTTCTTTCTTTTCTTAAGATTTTATTTATTTGACAGAGAGAGAGACCACAAATAGGCAGAGAGGCAGGCAGAGAAAGGCGGGAAGCAGGCTCCCCGTTGAGCAGAGTGCCCAATGTAGGACTCTGTGGGACTCAATCCCAGGACCCTGAGATCATGACCTGAGCCGAAGGCAGAGGCTTAACCCTCTGAGCTACCCAGGCACCCTAGACCATTTCCTTTCTCTGATATCCTTTTACATCTCACTCTATTCCTTTACAAAGAAACCTAATCATTCAATGAAATACATATCTCTTGAGTTCTTATTAGCAACAGGGTACTGGATTAGCTATTGCCAGTGAATCTACTGCTATGTCAAAATATTTAAGAATTAATAAAATGTTAAAAATTTGATCAAGCTATTCCTCTCTAGGATTCTATCCTAATGAAACAATCAGAATTAGCCAGTAACATTCATGTACAGAGATGTTTGTTATAGCATTATTTAAAATGTCAAAATATTTTAAATCAAGAAAAATATTGTATTTTCATAAACAAGAAACAATGTATTAACACTAAAGAATATTGAGAAAGGATATTTTATGACATGAATAAATGGGCACCCTGTATTGTCATATGGTATAATTTATTAAATCTCTTCAAGCATATTTATGATTACATGCAATATGTCACACATAATTTAAGGCATTGGTTATGTTGCCATAAACAAATAAGCCCTTGCCCATATGAAGTGTACTTGTGGTAAAAATAAATAATAAAAAGATAAGCAAATAACTATATAGTATCAGCTAGTGACAAACAGAATAAGGAGGGATCTGATTTGGGTATTTTTAATGGTGGTCAAGGAAGATTAGGCAAGTGAATAGTTAGGAAAAAACATTTCAAACAAAGCAAATTATTTATTTATTTATTTATTTATTTATTTATTTATTTATTTATGTGTTTATGTATTTATTTATAATTTTATTTTTTCAGTGTTCCAAGATTCATTGTTTATGCACCACACCCAGTGCTCCAGGCAATATAGGCCCTCCACCATATTAGCTCACCCATCATCCTATCTCTTTCCCTTCCAAAAGCCTCAGTTTGCTTCTGAGTCCAAAGTCTCTCATGCTTCACCTCCCCCTCTGATTTACCCCAATTCACTTTTCCTTTCCTTGTCCTAATGTCCTCCTTGTTATTCCTTATGCTCCACAAGCAAGTAAAACCATATAATAATTGACTTTCTCTTCTTAGCTTATTTCACTCAGCATAATCTCCTCCAGTGCCATCCATGTTGATACAAAAGTTGGGCATTCATCCTTTCTGGTGGAGGTGTAATACTCCATTGTATATATGTACCACATCTTTATCCATTTGCCTACTGAAGGGCATCTTGGTTCTTTCCACAGTTTGGCGATTGTGGCCATTGCTGCAATGAACACTGGGGTACATATGGCCCTTCTTTTCACCACATCTGTATCTTTGGGGTAAATACCCAGTAGTGCAATTGCAGGGTCATAGGGTAGCTCTATTTTTAACTTTTTAAGGAATCTCCACACAATTTTCCAAAGTGGCTGCACCAGTTTACATTCCCACCAACAGTGTAAGAGGGTTCCCCTTTCTCCGCAGCCTCTCCAACACTTGTTTCATGTCCTGTTAAACTTTGCCATTCTAACTGGTGTAAGGTTCAAATCAAATTTGATTTAAATTTCCCTGATAGCTAATGATGATGAACATTTTTTCATGTGTCTGTTAGCCATTTGTATGGCTTCTTTGGAGATGTGCCTGTTCACATCTTCTGCCTATTTTTTTGATGCAATGATCTTTATTTTGGCTGTTGAGTTTTAGGAGTTCTTTATAGATCTTGGATATCAGCCCTTTGTAGTGTCATTTGCGAATATCTTCTCCCATTTTGTGGGTTGCCTTTCTGTTTTGTTGACTGTTCCTTTTGCTGTGCAGAAGCTTTTTATCTTGATGAAGTCCCAGAAGTTCATTTACACTTTTGTTTCCTTTGCCTTTAGAGATATGTCTTGAAAGAAGTTGCTGGGCTGATGTCAAAGAGATCACTGCCTATTTTCTCCTCTAGGATTTTGATAGATTCCTGCCTCATGTTGAGGTCTTTATCTATTTTGAGTTTATCTTTGTGTATGGTGTGAGAGAATGGTTGAGTTTCATTCTTCTATACATAGCTATCCAATTTTTGCATAAATCATACCTTCTTTTGAAGAGACTGTCTTTTTTCCACTGAATATTTTTTTCTGCTTTGTCAAAGACTATTTGACCATAGAGTTGAGGGTCCATATCTGGACTCTCTACTCTGTTCCATTTGTGTGTGTGTGTGTGTGTGCCAGTACTATGCTGTCTTGGTGATCACAGCTTTGTAATAAAGCTTGAAATAAGGCAACGTGATGCTACCAGTTTTATTTTTCTTTTTCAAAATTTCCTTAGCAATTCAGGGTCTTTTCTGGTACCAAACAAATTTTAGGATTGTTTGTTCCAGCACTTTGAAAAATGCTGGTTGGATTTTGATTGGAATGGCATTGAAAGTATAGATTGCTTTGGGAAGTATAGACATTTTAACAATGTTTATTCTTCTGATCCATGAGCATGGAATGCTTTTCCATGTTTTTGTGTCTTCAATTTCTTTCACAGGTGTTCTGTAGTTCTTTAAGTACAGTTCGTTTACCTCTTTGGTTAGGTTTATTCCTAGGCATCTTAAGGTTTTTGGTGCTATAGTAAATGGAATTGATTCTCTAATTTCCCTTTCTATATTTTCATTGTTAGTGTATAAGAAAACAACTGATTTCTATGCATTGATTTTGTATCCTGCCACATTACTGAATTGCTGTGTGAGTTCTAAAAGTTTGGAAGTGGAGTCATTTGGATTTTCCATATAAAGTATCATGTCATCTGAGAAGAGAGAGAGTTTTGCTACTTTACCACTTTGAATACCTTTTATTTCTTTTTGTTGTCTGATTGCTGTTGCTAGTACTTCTAGTACTATGTTGAACTATAGTGGCAAGAGTGGACATCTTGTCTTGTTCCTGATCTCAATGGGAAGGCTGTCAGTTTTTCCTCATTGAGAATGATATTTGCTATGGGTTTTTCATAGATAGATTTTATGAAGTTGAGGAATGTTCTTTTGATCCCTATACTTTGAAGAGTTTTAATCAGGAACAGATGCTGTATTTTGTTAAATGCTTTTTTCTGCATCAATTGAGAGGACCATGTGGTTCTTCTCTCTTCTCTTATTGATTTGTTCTATCACATTGATTGATTTGCAAATGTTGAACCACCCTTGCATCCCAGAGATAAATCCCACCTGGTCATGATGGATAATCTTTGTAATGTACTATTGGATCCTATTAATATTTAAAGACTTGATGTTGAAATGTGCTTGGCATTAGATGTAGTTGGAATTTAAGATGAAAACATGAATGAATGAATTCTTTTATTTTAGCTGTGATCTTCAGAACTGTATAAGTTTTACTGATCAGCTCTATAGAGTTATGCACTAGGCATTTTAGCTAGCTCTTAGGCCTATAATAATTGAATGCCTGTCATTTGCCAGGTACTCTTTTTTAACTTATTTAAAATTTTTCTCAAAAAAGATCAGAAATTCAAATCTATCAAATCTAAAATTTTGATATTCTGTCTCCTTTTGCTGAGAACCAAAGTGCTAATAATTTTTACTAGAGCTGTATAAATCAGGATTCAGATAAAGCCATATATTGTTCTTTATTCAAAAATTTCTACCACATTCTAATGACTTCCATGAACAATGAATGTGTGATCCTTTTCATGTTTTCATAAAATAAAAAAGATGTATCTTCTTAGAGAAAAGTGGACCTTTATACATGAGATTTTGCTATACAACACAAAAATAGTAAATTTTAATATACTTAACTAATCCCTGCTAAGCTTAACGAAGGAGTATCATGTGTAATATAACTTTTAATGCAAATATCTGATTTATTCCCTAGAAAATTTCAACAGTAATTGGTTACTGCCCAAATTCCCCTCAATTTCTCTATTTGGAAAATTAAGCATCTTCTAGCTTTAGAAATATGTCAGTTATCAGTTTTAACTATATTTAAAACAGTATTACTCAGCCATCAGAAATCATGAATATCTACCATTTGCATCAACATGGATAGAACTGGAGGATTTTATGCTAACTGAAATAAGTCAGAGAAAGTTATTTATCATATGACTTCACTCATATGTGGAATATAAGAAATAGCAATGATGATCATAGGAGAAGGGAGGGAAAAGTGAATGGGAAGTCATCAGAGAGGGAGAAAATCCATGAGAGATTCTTGTCTCCAGGAGACAGGGTTGTGGAAAGGCAGGTGGGTGGAGTAGTGGGGTAGTTGGGTGATGGGCATTAAGGAGGGCACATCATTTGATGAGCACTGGGTGTTATATACAACTAATGAATCATTGAACACTATACCAAAAGCTAATGATGCACTATATGTTGGCTAATTA
>PITA01027766.1:0-20445 GCA_004023965.1 Spilogale gracilis | reverse complement strand
GGGGGGGGGGCAAGCCCTGAACTCAGAGGAGCAACAGTAGGTGATCAACCAAAGTTTGTGGCAGTAACTCTTCCTGCTCTCTTCCCTTTCCCTAGAGCCACTAGCAAATGTTTTAATACACAGGCCTTTTTTTTTTTGTCTTTTAACCTGTGGTCTTCCAGGTCCTACCAATTGGGAAAAAATACCAGGGTGAGAAGCATCTGGTTCTTGGCCCCAGAAAATGTCCTAAAGCTGAAGGAGGAGTATGGTGCTTTCTGAAGCTTTATGGGATTAGGAGAATATGCTTCTGGCTAGCTAACTGGAAAGCCTTTTTCTGTGAGTGTGCACATGTGCATGTGGTGTGTGTGTATGCATGTGCATGGGGCTGTTAGAGGTTACACACTGCTGCCATAGAACACACTTTTATCTTTATAGGAATCAGTTACATCCTCCCATTTCCCCACAGCAGTGCAGACGTAGAAGTTATGAGCTTCAATCTGCAGGAAAACGCCAGGATCCCTGTGCTCCAAAGGGAGGCTTGGCTTCCCTTCCCCACTGTCTTGCACAGACATGTGTTGCACAGACAAACACCTGCAGGGCAGTTCACAATTCTTTGAGGTGGCTGCCTCTCCCGTGCAGCTGTCAAATCGCGCCAGATCAACAGGACACAGCAAATGACACTAGGACGCGCAACCGGGCAACTTTTGAAAGTGCGCTCTCCCCACCCCAAGCCCCGCCTGCCTTCCCCAGCGTGCACGGCTGTCTTCAAACTAACCATCCTGAAACTGCTTAAAAGAGCCTGACAGGTAATTTATTCTGTGGCAGAGGATAGCAATTTCACTGTCCGGAGGCCAGATACCCAACTGCATCAGAAAATCCATCCACTCAGGGAAACGGGCTTAATATGATAACAATTCCAAGGGTGTGTGGTCATAATTCTTTCTGCTCCTTCCTCCCTTTCCCTAAAGGTGCTAGCAAATGTTTTTACACAGTGTCCTTTTTTAAAGGCCCTCCAACGAACCTCCATAGAATAAATCAAGTATTTCACCATGAAGGGTGATTATCAGGCACTTGTTTGTGGAAAGAGCCAGCTACGCTGGGGTCAGGGCCTCACGGCTGCTGCGGGAATTTTGCCCATAAGTAGAATGTTTTTAAAATTGTGTCTGACTCTTCGCAGCAGCCCTGCTGGGCTCTACAGGGCTTCACTGGGCACCTGGCGGAAAAGGGAACGAGGCACAACGCAGGCTGATGAGTAGGGCAACACCTGCTTCCAGAGGCAGAACCAAGATGGCTAATATGCTGATTTTTCCAAAACGTTCTGACAGCTGTTTTCAGATTTTAGTCCCTAAAATCCATGGAAGGTAAAGAGGGTGAGCATTCCATTATTTTTCTATTTTATATATGGAAAAATCTGAGGCTTGGAGTGCCAAGGACTCACCTTCTTTAACCCCATCACAGGAATGGGGGACCCAGGCTTCTTTCCAGAATGAACCCTAACATCATGGCCTGACTACATTCACATGGTGAATTTCCATCAGGGATAGAGCTAGAATCTACGTCTCCAAACTCATAGACAATACCCCCCACAACTCCCAGTTAGCTTCTGCCCCATAAGACAGCACCTCACCTGCCTTGTACAACATACAGATTCCCCAAGTGATTTCTAAGCATGGCTTTGTCACTGAGCTTGCTGTGTGATCCTAGGCAAGATGCTTCCCTTCACACTATTTTAGACGACTCATCTATAATGGGCTTCTCGGGCCATGGTTAGTTCTTTCTGAGTTCACAGTGCCCAGCACAGTGCCTGGTCTAATGTATGTCCTCCCCCTACATGCTCAATCGAACTGAACTGGGAATACCAACAGAAACCTCTTACCTCCCACTGACAGCCCCAAGTGGGGAATGCATGCTCAGAGACACAAGACACTGCTATGGATCCCAAGCTTGTAGAACCATAGTATGTCTGGGGCGCCTGGGTGGCTCAGTCGGTGAGGAGCCTACTTTCGGCTCAGGTCATGACCCTGGAATTCTGGGAACAAGTCCCATGTTGTACCCCAAGCTGGGTTCCCTGCTCAGTGGGTAAGTCTGTTCTCCCTCTTCCTCTGCCCCTCCCCCACTGCTTCCCTCTCACTCTGTCTCTCTCTCTAATAAATAATATCTTAAAAAAAAAAAAAAAGAACAGTAGCTTGTCTGTGTGCTCATGCTACCAAGCTCTACCTATGTGAATAGTAATGATTGGAATTCTTTTTCAAGGTCTGCTTTTGGAGCTTATTTCATGGTTTTTTACATTTCATATCATATACATATATAAAATTATATAGATATAATATAAATATATTTTGAGTTTATATATACATATATATACATATATATCCTGATGATACCACATTTTAAAAACGTATTCAGTCAAATAATAATCCTGTTGCTTGGCCACAAGTCAGGGGAACAAAGCTCTCTCAAGCAGTGACTTGCCCAAGGCCAGCAAAGCCTGTATTAGAGAACAGAGGTCCCGAAGGTAGACCCAGCTTAATGAGGCCAGAAGTCGGACCCACTATGTGTAGAGGGACCTTCAGGGCAAGGAGTGCTAGCTAACTGCTTTACAAAGCAGCGTATAACCAATTGCTTATGAGAGTGACATTCCTGTCCTCAAGTCACTATCTATCAGAGACAGAGGTGAAAGGAGGCCCCAGCCCCTAAATCATCACATGCGGCCTTCGGGGCTGGCCTGGGAGATCCAGGAGCAAAAGTGAGGACAAATCACAACCTGAGGAGTGGAGAAGAAGGTATTAGGTGGAGCAAAGAGCTGGAGATTAAAGGGACATGTTTGGTGTCACCAGCCTGGGTCTCAAGGCCCAGGACCCCAGAAGTCCCAGAAGACAGTGGGAGAGGTAAGTCTGTGGGTTCTAAGACTGCATGTAAGTAAACGGAAACCGAAAACAAAGGGCTTAAAAACCTGGAAAGATGGAATGAAGCTTTTCCCTGCACCCAACCCATTTTCAGAAGTTTTAACAGATGTCCCTTCCACCCCCTTGCTTCTTGGGAATGCCTCAAGATTTTTACTTTTCGCGAATGAGCAGCTTCCCCCGCCTCCTACATTTTCTTTCTGGATTCCAATCTGCTTTTCTCCATGGGATTCTTCCTGTTCTTTTTCATTTTTCTTCTAGATCCTGACCTTTGTCTTCCCAAATGTTGTTGCTCAGAGACATCCCCCTCTGCAAACTCGTTTGATGCATTCGAGAAGCACCTGCCAAGCACCCTCTGTGAGCCAGGCCATGGGTTGAATCCCAGGCCTCCAGAGCTTACGACTTAGTATGAAAGACAGGCATTAAGCAAGAAACTGAAAGCAATGCCTTTGCCTCCCAAATCTTCCGGGTGGAGGATCTGGAGTCCTTGGATCTACCTCACCTTGCTCTGATGGACTTGAAGTTCTAGGTTGTTGGGACTGGCGTGGCCCTGAGAAGTCAAACTCCTACATTATGCCCAAGGCTGGCTGACATTAGGCAGAGGGGTGCTGGGAGGTGCTAGTGGCTGCTGATGGCATCCATTCGGACTGGCTGGGCCTGGGATGTCCCATGTGTACCACCACCCCGGACTTCATCACCAAGGAGACCAACCAACCGAGGCCCGAAGTCCCCGGGACAGCAGACCTCTCCATTGCTTTTCACACCTTTGGAGTCTCTTGAGGCCCAAGGCCCCCAAGTTCTTTGGAGGAGCAGGCAGGAAGTGCTACCTTTCCCAGAAGATATTCCTTTGCTACTGCTCAGAGCCTGCCCCCCCACCCCCTTGTGGCTATTCTCCTATAGGAAAGGCAAATCGAATCAGTGGCATCACCTGTTCTATAGCATGTTCTCTTTGGGGGAGCCCTCACGTCTCCTAGGCTGCTTGTGAATACACTCTAAAGTCCCAAGCCTTCACAAACAGGAGTCTTGCTACCCGAAGTTAAAGTCAGCCGGGCAATTTCTTCCCAGAACCCAATTCTACTGATACTCTGCATATTATTTTTTCCCCTCTGAATGGTACGACAGATTGATGGTTTCATGATGGTGATGTCCATGCCCTCTCTACCCGGATGTGTCTGCTGTCAATTTCTAGCTGCCAGGGGGCCCATACCATGTTCCCCTGCACATGCTCTGTCAATAGAAGTCAAGGGTGGTGACGAAGATGCTGCGGTGGTCATGGCCACGTTCCCCCTGGACTGCTCTTCATTCAGCCCTCCTTCAGCTATGTCCCTCTTAATTAACCTCATGGCTCTATCTTTTCTTCATTACATGGAAGGGAAAATATTGTCACTGAAGGATTCAGCAGAGAAAATTTCCGAAGACCAACGTGGAGCATCTCCAAGGTTCCCCTTCATTTCCTAAATTGGCACTTCTCGCAAATTAAAACGAATCTGGCATTGCTTCTTTTTTTAAAAATGTGTGCTTCCATTCTAGGAAACATAATAATAGATGGATCCTATCAATGAGCAGAGAGAAGACCATGGACCCATTCAAGTCCCATCTTTCCATGCACTGAAACAGGCATCCCCTGGGCCACACATCCCTTCTGTGAACTCCAGGGGACCCCCTTCTCCTGTTCTTTCTCACCAAGTGCCCTGCTTCCACATGCAGCCAGATCTAAAACCTTCAGGTGAATGTAAGAACATTCTTTTGCTAAATTTTCGCCCTCATTAGTAGATTTTTTCCTAGAATCTGAAACTTTTATTTTGAAATTCTCTCCCACGCATACTTTTCTTCTTCAGTTTGGAAATCGAACCAAACACTTACCTCACCCTCTTAGCAATGCCCTTTTTCTCAGATATATTCTCAGGAATTAACTCCCTTCTGGACAACGAGGACCATATGCTGTATTTTGAGCATCGTGAGCGACAGGTGGTATCTGGACATAAGTTCCAGGAATCCCAGGCGGCCTGGTGCACATCAGTGTGAAAGTTTACACTGGTGTGGGGTGGGATGGATTGTTGGGCTTGAGCGAGGCTGTGCCTGTCGGTGGGGAGGCACTCATCACTGCACCAGACATGTGCTCTACCTTCTCGACATTTGAGAACTCTGTTGTTCACCACCTAGAGCATGTCCATGCATTTTTTTTTTCTAGAAATCCAGAAGAAACTGGCAGTCACCATTTCTGCTCCCACACAATGAAAACTAGCCCTTTAAGGGACCGTTCCCATTAACTTCCTGATCCTGGCCAGCCATCTCTCCTCGTGACATCTACCCTTATACCTGCAATCTCATATCCCAAACCTGCCACCTGTTCTTTCTTCTGTTATTTCTGAAGCAGACAAGAAGAGTTTTGTCTGGGGTAATTCATACCAAACCATCTGATTTTCCCTTGCAAGCTTCTGGAGCCCTCTCTTCACGGCCCGCTGAGTAGACATGCATGCCTCGGCCTCCGCTCATTCAGCTCCCACCAGAGCCCCTGGAGGGCCTCATGGAACACACCTCAGACATAGACACATTTAATTGCCTACTACACTGGGTGACAGTACAAAAATGATTTAGCTCCACGATGTGAAGCAGCAATTATTGCATTATCTTAGTCTGTCTGGGCTGCTATAACAAAATATTATAGACTGAATGGCTTCTAAACAACAGAAATTTATCTCTTGCAGTTGTGGCTGAGAAGTTCAAGGTCAAGGTATTAACAGATTCAGTGGTGAGAGCCCACATTCTGGGTCATAGGCCGCCCTCTCCTTGCTGTGTTTTCATGAGGCAGAAGGGGCCAGGGAGCTCTGTGGGGCCTCTTTTATAAGGACACTACTCTCATTCATGACCTAATCGCTTTATCTCATGACCCAATCGCCTCCCCAAAGCTCCATATCTACATGCCATCACATTAGAGATTGGTTTTCAACTTGTGAATTTCGGGCACGGAGGGAGGGGGACACACAAACATTTATTCTATAGCACACATCACTCCTACAAAATTGGGACACTCACTTCTGGAGAGATAATGGCATTTTTCACATTCAAAATGCTTTGAAAATTTGCTAAGGTGTGGAAAGAGGGCAAATGGTTTGGAAAATCTTGCCTGATTGCATGGCCAAACCATTTGAGTACCTCACTTCTCTGTCTATAAGGAAAGAAAGTGAAAAACATGAGAACGAAATTCTGGGGCTATCCTCAGATTTCTGCTGACCCCCTCCAGTGAGATGCGAGTGGTCTGGGTGGTGCTGAAGGATGCAGGAAGTTCTTCTCACTGGGAACTCTGCCGGGCTCTCCCTGAGTCCTCCCTCAGAGATTCTACATTCTGAAATGGTTGGCAGAGTCTCTCAGGCTCACATGATAAGCTGGTAAAAATCAAGGCCACGTTTATAGGGGGGAAACTTATAGGTACTTCTTGATGAAGGAGACTGCCCAGCTCTGAAAGCTGAGTTTTCTTCCTGATGGGTCCACCTCAGCCCTATACCATGTTAAGAAGAGCACACCAGCTCAGATGGAGGAAGAGAAGGCCCCGGGTAGGGGGACCACCAGGGAGAGGCCAACGTGGGCAGGTGTAATATTGGGCATAACTAGTCCAACTAACTCCCCATCTCCCTGAAGCATAAATGAACAGCAGTATGAATTCCTTGCAACTAATGGTCAAATGAGATCATGCATGTAGCCCCCTCAAATCAGAGATTACACTTCCTGCTTGTCAGTAAAGGTTAGGTAAGAACAATGAACTTTTCCAGAATTCCTTGCATTTCATTCCCACCATAGTCTGCTGAGCTAGGCACCAATGCCATCACTTTACAGTTGAGGAAGTGCAGACTCTGTGCTATTAAATGTCTGTCCCATGTCGCACAACTAGAAGATTTGAAAGCAGGATTAGAGAAGATTAGAATGTGTTGGTTCCATCTGAGGGACCCAGAGAGGAAACCCAGTGAAGGCTCTGACATGGCCTGCATGATGATATCTGGGCTCCAACCTCTCCATCTCCTTCAGTCTTCAGTCTGCCCCGAGGGGTGAAGGGAGTTAATTTTATGCACCAGGCACTATGACGGAGGAGGGGGGGAAGGAGGGGTTAAGTAAGAAAGTAAGTAATAGTTGTTTCCATATAACGAGCATCAGCTCTACCAGTTACGTCATTTTATCCCCATGAAAGCCCTACCTGGTGGGTGTTCCTGATGGCCTCCTTTTACAGAGAAGGAAACGAAGAAGCTGGAAGGTGAGGTAACTGCTCTGAGGCCACACGGGGAGTAAGTGGCAGCTTTGGGACTTGCAGCCTCTAGCTAGCCAGTCAGGATGCCCTTTCTCTTGGCGTGGGATCACAGTGGACACGGGCGCCTCTGAATTCCTCAGCAGGCCTGTGCCTGGACCTTCCATCCCTCCCTTCCTCTCCTCACCCACCCGCATCCATCATGTGCATTTTAATTAGGCATCTTTGCCTGGTGATCTGTTGATTTGTTATATTAGAATTGCAAACAAATGCTCTCATTTCATCCTTCCATCCTCCCTCTCCTGCCCTCCTGGCGTCTGGAATTCAGCATTGATTTTTCTGGTCCCGCTCCACTGCCTGACTGACATTTCTGGTTGATTTCCCCTCAGAGACCTTCAGCCAGCTGGCCAGGTTCCCACCAAAACCTAGGATGGGACAGCTCATCACCTAAAGAAGCTGAATTGGACTCTTCCCCCCCTTTCTCTGCTCGCAGGTGCTAGGTACACCCTGGACTCACTTCCCGTTACCCAGTTGAGGGCTAGGTTCTCCTCCTCAATCCTTCAGAGCTCTCAACTTGGAGGTCAGGGAGGGGGAAACTGCAGGAAATAGGCATCCCTGCAAGGTGGGACCTGGTGAATTTTGATCTCCTAAGTACTGACGTTTTCAGCCAGACTTGGTGAGTCTACAGCTGTACCACCCTGAACGTGCCCAATCGCATCTCAAACAGACCTGGTGTTATTTGACTTCTTGTGGATCAGGAAGATTACCCTGGAGCAAAATGGATTAGAAGGTGTGAGAAAGATGGGCTCAGTGAAAAGCGTGCAAAAGTGACCAGGTACCATCTTGCAAACTGAGGGGCCCTAATCCCCGAGTCCATCAGAAGATTTCACGTAATTAAAAGTATTCTAAAAACGGATTTAGTGAGTCTCAGAGGTCATCTAAGCCAGACTTATGTCCAGGCCACACAGCATAGTTCAAAAATATAAGCCTTTCTCCTAAGTTTAAGGATCCAAACCAGCACATAGACCCTCTCTCTCAACATTCAGTTTCCACCTCTGATAATTATGTAGAATTATAAGGTACCAAATAGAGCTCCATTTTCTTCCTTGAACTTCCCATTCCCACTGGATGCCACCCAGCAAGTGCTCAGGCTGGTATTTTATGGAAGCCATCTCTCTTCTAATAAGATCTGGACCAGACCTCCGTGAAGTGGTCAGTGATGATCAGACCCACAGGGTGATCAGAGCCAAGAGTGGTGGCCTGGAGACAGTTGTTGCCAGCTCAGGAGAGCTGGTTATTACTTGCTTAGGAATTTCATGATCTGTTTGTTAAACCAGCTTGAGCTCACCGCAGTGGGTGTACTGACACCACAGAAATTAGCATCCCTATAAATAAGGGCCTCCCCGCCTACCCCCCAGAGAATGGGAAGTTTATTGAAAAGGGTGTCCAGTCATGTGGTCAGCTTAGACAGAGGCATAGGAAGAATGGAACAAGGTGGAAGAGAAGGAGGGAAGTCAAGGAATGCATACTCTCTGATCTCTCGGAAAGAGCAAACTCCAATCAGACAACCACATCTCCTCTTCTCCCAACCAGATGCAACCTCACTCCCTAACACTCGTATATCACTTATTCCCTGATGAAAACAATCATTGGTCACGTGTTCAGAACTAGAATGGAAAAAAGTGAGGAGACATAAGGAACTCTAGGTTCTCTAATTTCTTAGAAACCATGAATTGAAGGTATGTAAGAATAGGAAAGAGCTCTTGACGAGACCCTGAATGCTTGAGGCACGTTTATACATAGCCCCACCATGCTTCTCTCCAGCTATTCCTTCTATAAATATTTATTCTCCTCAGCTAAGTGATGAGCTCATCAAAGCAGAGAATGAGCCTTCTGTTTCTTATAGTACCTGGTAAGGTACTGAAGACACAAAAATATTTGTTTTGTTCATTGAATTTCTTTGAACTGAATTAAACTGGTGGCAAACCACTGGCCTATTTTCAGAGGTCAACCCTGCTCAAAACCTTTTCCTCCAACAAAGTGAAAAATCAGCTGCTGAATAGACATGTACTTGGTTAGGCATAAGCTTGACCTTATCACTTTATTTGGCCTTGTGCCTAGGGCCCTCTACCTTGATGTTACATTGAGCACTTGACTGCTTTCCTTCTCCATACTTTCCCAGGCTTCTGGCCCCTTATTCAGAGCCATATGGTTTGAGACTGCAGGTCTTAGTTAACCTGGCAACTTGGTCCCTGACAACGTTCAACTTTGCACCTAAAACAACCCAAATAAGGGCAACACAAAATCCAGCCAGCCAAGAATGGTTGCCAGGTTCACATCGAAAGGGTTTCCATATCTAGGAGGAGTCATTGCCCCCAAACTCCTGCCTGATCACTGTTTCTTACCACAGTGGATCCATTTCAGGGAAATCAACACCCAGGGAAATTAAGGGGCACATGTTGGTCTCATGACACCAGCTCTGTTCCAACCAAGAGGTCAGAAGGCCAGTGCTCTTCATGTGGAAATCTGTCCTTCTCTGACTCCCCTGTCACATGGGACTGCCTCCACTTTCATGCCTCTTCATTTTCCCTAAGAGCATCACCCAGAACCCAAAGCAGGCTCTCTCCATCTCCTGGAAAGAGGCCATGTTTGCTGAGGGGGGTGCTGTCTCTAAGGGGAGGGCTATCCTCCCCAACCTAGTAGCTGAAGTCCATTCTGTTTGCATACAAATCTGTCAGTGGGGGTTCCCTTCATAAGGGCCAACACCTTGCCAAGAAACTCCTGGAAAATGCTGACTCATCCATTGTTTTTTTATGGACAACTTCACAGATTTCATCAGCCTCCCAAAGCCCAGCAGGAGGCCCCAGGCCAATGACCCAAGATTAAGGACACCGGATAAAATGTTTCTCAGTCACATTGTCCATTTCCTTCCTGGACACCCGCTCCTGTTTTTCATCTCGAATCCCTTCCCTCCTGCAGGAAGGAAGATGATTGTTCCATAGGGGTCCCTCCACATTACAGACAGACAAATTGGCATCCATAGGGGCTGTGTAAGTAGATCAGGCTTACACAGGAAGTTACTAAGAGATGTGGAGCTGGAATGCAGGTCCAGGGGGCTGTGGACCCCGGGGGGCTCTGGCACTTGGAGCGGCTAAGCAATGCTTCTATATAATGCTTCTACGTTGTGCAGCTCCCACGGGCCTCAGAAACAACCCCAGCAAATCCCTGGCCCTCCATGTCTCCCCAGCAAGAGGTGCGCACCAAGGTTTCAAGAGGGGAGGGAGCGCTTCTTCTGGGGAGCACGTAGGTCTTCCCACAAAGGTAGGTAGGACAACTGAGCAGCTGTCTGTCCTGAGATGACATGCGGACGACTGATGCCTTAAGTGCCTCTGACATACTGACTCCATCGCTAATGGGGCAGCTCTAACTGCCCGTTAATTTCATTACTGTTCTATCCACAGCAGGCGATCATGCTCACTTCACCCCCCCTCCCCAACTCTTCCATCACTTGGCTGCTGAGGAGAGTTGCTCCCCACAGGGTGACTACAGGGACCAGACATAATTGGGGGACCAGAAAGGATGGCCCTCCCCTCAGCGCAGCACCCTTTGGGGCTGGAGGAACCTGCCCAGCTTGCCCTAGAGCTGATGGCCAAGGAGGCAGACATGCTGTCTCCTTGGACTCATAACTTCCATGCAGAGCCTCTCATCCCTCTCTCTGAAATCCCAGAATAATCTTTGCATGTTCCTGAGTTGGGATTCTATTCCACTCTGGCCTGGAGCACCTCTGGGCAAGTCGGAAAATCAGAAAGACCCAGGTGGGCAAGTCTGCTCCTCAACCTCTCACTTCATGGCTCAGGGGGCCAGATAGGGACCCAATCTCCGAGCACTCTGCCACCCAAGGGTTAGAGGCCTCAAAACTGAGATGGCTCAAGCCTAAAGATTCCCAGACTACACTCTTTTCCATCTCCATACACTCCAGGTATGGGTTGTGCTAGTTGCTGATTCGGGGTAGGTCCCAACTCACCAACACCCACCCCCTTTCTTTTTAAATGGCAGTTGACCAGACATCCAGAAGGCCATGGGTGAGAAAGGCAAGTGAGAGCAGGTGGAGTCAGGGCTCACCCTTCACAGCCAAGACCATCCGTGCTGATCTGGACGTCCGTACCTGCTGAGCAGTGGCGGGGTGGGGGGAGAGGGTGCAGCTTGATTCCACCTCCAGGTGCATCGGGCTGAGCTGTTGCTTTGGGCTCCCTGTTCACTGCGCCCCTGCCTTGAGGTTTCTGGGGATCACCATGGGCAGGGAGTTGGAGGCAGTGGTCACTGCCCTCCTGGTCAGCATCAATTTCTCCAACAACAACTGATGTGCTGTGGAGGAGAGTCTATAAGGACAAATAGTTCTAGCCATTAGACTGTTGGGGAAATTTACAATACATGGGAATATACATGAATAGAACAAGTATTAAGCAACATAGAAGCCTATTCCCAAATAAAGATTTTAAAGAGGGCTCTCTTGCACTGATCTCCAGCAAGAAAAACAAACCTCTTTTTTTTTTTTTTTTCAGGAAGAAGGGGAGGCTTATAGTTTGTTGTTTGCTGTCCCTGATGTGTCCAACAGGAACAAAATAGTGGGGCATGCAGTTGAGGACACATCCTTGCCTGTGGGAAGTTTTCTAAGAGAAGAACGAGGGGACAGTGTTGTTCCTGGACCTAGGGGGACTCCGAGAAGGGAAGACCTGGCCAGGCCCTTTACGAGAGAGTGAGAATGAGCTCACACTCTTCAGCTGCCTCAGTGGCCCAGAACTGACTGCTCATACCAGGCTGGGACCTACACGCATGCACAGAAGTGCGATGCAGGGCTGTGCAAGTTTCTTATACCAATGACCTTCCCAGCGATGACAGCCCAGGAGCCTCCTTTTCTTGAATCAAGAAACCTTCTGTTTCTCTCAGGCTTAATATGGACCTTCCTCCAAAAGGAGACTCAAAGCACCAGATACCAAGACATGACATCACCTACAGCCCACTTCCTTCCTCAGCAGCCCTCTCCCCATCCCAAAAAGGCATGCGTGGAAGGACACACAGAGATTCTTGGCCTTTTCTCTTGGAGTAGTCACAGGTTTATTTTTGTCTCAAGGCTTGGCTTGGGAGTTAAAGGCAAGAAGATGTTTTCCTCCCCTGCCTGTTTGGACCAGGGGAAAGGCTTCCAGAAGAACCCAGAATGCAGTTATCTGTCATCATCTCCCCAGCAAGGCAGCCTGGCACCAGCAGCCAGAGACGGAAGAGGCAGGAAGAAAAGGCAAGGCCGCTGCCTCCCACAGTTGCGTCCCGCCCACCAGAAACACACTTCAAGCTAGTCAGGCCTTCCCAGGCTAGTCAGATGCGTAGAGCGTGCCCACCTCTCCCTAGCACACATCAGCGGGGCTCCCAAGGCTCGGATTCAAGAAGATGCTGTAACACTAAAAGAAAAAAAAAAAAGAAAGAAAAGAACAAGTGTGGCCACAAGAACAAGTGCAAGGCCATCCAGAAAGATACGACGTGGGCCAAGTTTCTAGTCTCAGATCCTTTCTGGAAAAAGTCATGAGAGGGCACTCACACACTCTGACGGGTGGTGTGAAAGGTGTGAGGGCCTCGCTCCGGGCTCCCTGGCACACGATGTTCTGCCCTCTCCCTTCTGAGGGGAAAGACTGCTCATGAGAAATTTTATTCCAGCCCATGCTCTCCAGTCTCCAAAGGGAAGCACAAGGGAGGACACGGACATCGGCACAAGGGATCAGAGACACAAGTATCAGCTGGAAGACAGCTCCCTAAATGGTCAGAAATGAAGGCCCTAATTACCTTCCTCCACTGGCTCTAACCCTGGGTCACCATGCACCAGCAATTATTTACTCTGGCAAAGTGATTAGGGAACTGAGGCCAGGGAACTGATGTGGTGGGGTAGAGGCACATGGGGTAAAGGTGATGGGATGCCTTTTTTTTTTTTTAAGGTGTTATGTATTTATTTGACAGAGTGAGAGAGCACAAGAGGAGGGAGAGGGAGAAGCAGGCTCCCTACTGAGCAGGGTGCCCAATGCGGGGCTCAATCCCAGGACCCTGGGATTATGACCTAAGCCGAGGGCAGATGCTTAACTGACTGAGCCAACCAGGTGCCACGGAAGAGATGCTCTTTTTGTCTTTGCCTCCTTCTTCCTGGAGTTGGCATGGGCATCATCCACGAAGGAGCTGTATGCCGTGGTCTACTCCTCAGTCACAGTGAAATATCCAGAGGCCCAAACATGAAAGAGGGGTAAAAAGAAGAATGGGAAGAGGGATAAGAGCCAAAGAAATAGTTGCCTGTTAACGAGTGGAAGTCCTGTGCAAATCAGGGAGAGGATGGAGACATTTCAACAGGCCTGCCCTCCTCCCCACTGCATCCCCCAGGACGAGCACAGAGAAATCGGATCAGGCAACCAGGACAGCAGCAAAGACGGAACAGATGGGAGAAAACCAGGTGATATACAACCTAAACCGGGACTAACACCGTGCGGCAGTGCTTCTCCAAGTGTGGTCCCTGGACCAGCGGCATCAGCATCTCCTGAGAACTTGCTAGAAAGGCAACTTCTCAGGCCCCACCCGGTGTCTCCTGAATCAGAAACCCTGGGGTTAGGGCCCAGCAATCTGTGTTTTAATGAGCCTCCCAGGTGGTTCTAGTTCATGGTCAAGTCTGAGCGCTGCTCAAATAGGGAAAAGGGATTCCATTCCTTTGTGTTTCCAGCTCTTGCCCATGTGGCTTTTTTTTTTTTTTTTTTTCAAATTTGGTGTTCAAAGTTCCCCTGGAGACTGGGCTTACTACAGAAATAACCATTTCTGTACAGAGGTTTTGTCTTTGAGCTGCAGTCAGCAGGGATGACATTTGAGTGTGGTTCATTCAAAAGCCGCAGAATTAGGTCTGCCCCTCGCACTCAGCGTCCCTTGTCCCAGCTCCCTTGTGTGGACAGCAAGCATTTGCTGTTAGCTCCGGGGTTTCAGCGCGTGTCACACCGTCTGGTCTGCAGGATTCCTGGGAGCACCGGTATTGTAACCGAAAGTAAAGGGGGCGAAGGGGTTTTGAGCACTTGCTAGGTGCCAGGCACGGCCCTGAGCATTTCACACACACTCTCCAGTCTCACAATCGCCCTTGTGTAGATTTAAGAACATGTTCAGAGAGGTGAAGGAAGTTGGTCAAGGCCATACAACTATGGTCTCATGTCGCAAAGTTGTTATTTGTGCCACTACGTTGCCTTGCCTTCTCTGATTCAAAATGATTAAAAGAATAGACCCCCAAAAGCCACTCTGTTTTCTTTGCAGTCAATGTGTAAGCCACCAGACCAAAAGCTGCCTTATCACCCATGCAGGAGAAAGATCTAGGGTTCTATTGGGGGGCTCTCTCTGCCTCTAACCTGAAGCTAGCTAGGAGATGGGCCTACAGGCAGAGTTGTCCTCATGATGGCTAGAACTGCATCCCTAAAATTCCTTTGCTGAAGTCCTAATCCCAGTTCAGAATGTGACTGTGTTTGGAAACAGGGTCTTTAAGAGGTAATTAAGTTAAAATGAGGTCATTAAGGTGGCCCTAATCCAATTTGGCTGATGTCTTTATAAGAAGGGGTAATTTGGACACAGAAATGTGCAGAGGGGAGGCACAATGAAGAACAAGGAGAAGAGGTTCATCTACCAGCAAAGGAGAGAGGCCTCGGATGGAACCGACCCTGCCTACACCTTGATCTTGAACTTCCAGCATCCAGAACCATGAGAGGATGCATTTCTGTTGTTGGAGCTACCCTGCCCTGCAGTGCTTTCTTACTGCTGATCTCTTTCTGTCTCCAGGGTGAGCTGTCCCCCCTCCCACAGCTCCTCCAGCACCCCCCCTCCTCGCCCCCATTTCGAGGGCTGATTCAGGCTGGCAATGCAGATTCTCTGCGTCTTTGCCCCGGGCAGGGGCTGGAGACTACAAAGGCGCCAGCTCCTAGCTGCAGGAGAGAGCAGGACCTCCGGGAGCCAGACAGTTCTGAGAGGCGGCTCTGGCGGGCCGCCTCCGGGCCGCCTGCCTCCAGTCTCACACGGGCTCTGTCTGCACAAGCATAAGGCAGGTACCCGCCGCCCCTGCCGTTCCAGGGTTTGCTTCCTTCCTGGCAGGTGCCCAAAGACAGAGCATGGAGCCCCAACAGCTGAGAAAGGAAAACTCCAGAGCTGAGACAGCACACAGACTTATAGAGAGAGAACAGGTTTACCTTCAGGAGCTGGGAGGGGCATCTGACTCTCAGGACTGTGCAGAGGGAAGGAGAGGGAGGCAAGTTAGCAGGGCAGAGCGGAGCCCGAAAGCCAGGAAGAAGGGCCAGCTCATGGAACAGTGTACATACCACCCCCCCACACACACACACACCGTGTGGGGATGTTTGCATTTATACCTGGAGATAGGGCGTATTCTCGATGCTCTCATGCCCCCTACACACATGTCAGGTACCTTCTACGTGTCTGGTGCCCCCCCCCCCCCGGTCTGTCTGCCGGGCAAATGTGCTGGAGAGAATTCCCTCTTTGCATTCTCCACATCCACTCTCTTTCTGGGCTCCAAAATTGTGCATCCAGTATGCAGCTGCATGGAGACTTATACAACCCCAGAAGCCTGCCAGGACATTCCATGGGACTTGGCAGAGGGGAGGGGAAATGTGGCCCAGAAATTTCACAGCCAGTTTCGGGGTGTGGGTGCATGAGCTCCAGGTGAGCTAAGAGCCTCCTCTCCCCTGCCCAGACCTGTCCGTCACCCCCTCCCCATCTCAGGAGACCAAGGAGAAAGAAAGGGGATAGGTGGAGCTGCCAAGGGCGTGGAGATGAGGCCCGCCTCTGCAGCTCCTGGCACAGACAAGAGAAGACACGGCCTTCTCCTGCTTCTGTCCCTCATGGGCCTGAAATGGGGTGGACAGGAGGCAGGAGGGAGACTAAGCCATTTGTATCTAATTATTGTAGAATTATTCGTGGTCCTGGTTTGCTTCTTCTGTGTTCTCTTTTTATAGGGCCAAGAGTTCTCTCTGAACTCCTATCTCTACCAATTTCCTCGGAAGAGGCTGGAGGTACAGAGCAAAGCCAAAACAACCAGAGGGGCTAATCACCAGGTCTGGACAGTGATGGGATTAAAGTCAGTGACAAATTTTATTAGGAAGCTCTAACCGTGCCCAGATAAGTGTGTGCAGGAAGATAACAACTCAGCCGTGAGCAGGCTGGCCACTGGGGAGCCCTTAACAGATTGAGCCCTGCGATGGGCAGGAACAGAGGAGGGGAAGGGCGGGGAGGAGCTGATGAATCAATCACAGGCGGGAGGCTGGCCTCTCTCCATTCACACCAAGCACCCTGAGCCCCAGCTCCAGCTTCCCTGGGGGACAAGAGGGAGGGGCTACTGATGACTCACCTGTTCCCGCCAAGATAACAAGCACAGTCTTAGTGGTTCACACCCACCAATCTCCATTCATACTTTAGTGCTTAGATAGATATAGATATAGATCTATCTATCTATATATGTATTTTAAGATTTTATTATTTGAGAGAGAGAGAGAAAGTATTCGTGCAAGCAGGGGGAGTGGCAGGGAGAGGGAGAAGCAGACTCCCTGCTGGATGAGGGGCTTGATGCCAGGATCCCAGGGTCATGACCTGAGTTAAAGGCAGATACATACGGGACTGGGCCACCCAGGCTCCCCCTGCAGTTATATTTTTGGTAATCTCATCATCATCTTTTGGATCTTCTAAATTTATTCTGCCAACATGGGACCCTATCTCCTATGTCACATAAACAGATAGAATTTGAGCTTTTCTACTGTACCTGAGTGGATACCTTGCATTTTTTTCTAACTTTCTAGTTTGAGGAAATTTTAGATTTAGAAAAGAATTGCCGAGATAATAGAGTTCCTGCAATAGAGTTCCCTCTCCATGTTTCCCCTGATGCTAACATCCTGTATAACCATAGTACAATTCCTAAAACAAAATTAATTAAACTACAGGCTTCTATTTGGTTTTCACCAGTTTTTCCACCAATGTCCACTTTTTTCTGTCCCAGGATCCAATCTGAGATCCTACACTGCACTTATGTTATCTTACATTTTGATATCTTTCTGTGGGGAAGAAAACTTATTCTTTCACAGCTTTGAAAGTCTTTATTATCGCTGAAAGTAAATTACAACTGGATGAAACAAATGTTGTTACCTATCCTTTAAATACCCTTCTCTGGTCCCACCATCCACCTTTCCCCACAATGCTGCAATAGTCATTGAGAGTCACAGAACCATCGGGCAGCCCTGTGATGTGGGAGGTTGCTGCTCTGGCAGGATAGGGTCTGTGGATGACACGGCGGAGATGAGGGGAAGATGGCATCTCCCTGTGTGGGAGGCTGAGTCATGGCTAGGTATGTGGGTCCAAATTCCTGGAGCCTGTGGATGGTATCTTCCAGAGTAAGAGAGACTTTAGAGATCTGACTAAGGATCCTGAGATGGGGACATGATCCTGGATTATGTGGGTAGGTCCTAAATGCATACACAAGTGTCCTTGTGGGAGGATGGTAGAGGGAGCCTTCATTACCCGGAGGAGAGGACAATGCAGAAACAGAGCAGAGTGGGACTGCAGGATATTATACTGCTGGCATTAGAGATGGAGGAAGGAGGTGTGAGCCAACACAGCTCTAGAACCTGGAAAAGGAAAGGCAATGGATGTCCGTCCGGGGTCTCTGGAGGGAGCACCAGCTTGCTGACACCTTGATTTCGACCCCTGGGGACCCACGTTAGACTTCTAACCTGCAGAGCTGTGAGAGAATAAGTTTGCATTGTCGTAAGCCCCCAAATATGTGGTCATTCCTTACAGCAGCTGCTTAAAACACTGGACACCCAATAAACACTTGTTGAACTAAGACACCAGATCTCTCTCCCTCTGAAACCCACTACTCTGTACTGTCTGAAGAAGCTACCTCTTTCTGTTACTTTCCAGTAAGGAGATTAGCCAGCCTCCCGCAACTAAAAAACCCTTAAAAAATATCTCATCTATATTTGGCAGTATCTACTAAGCTGAAAGCATGCGATGACCCCACAATTTCACTCCCCGGTACATTTGCAGGAGCAACGTGAATTTGTGATCTCCAAAAAACATACACTTAAGAATAGCACTGTTCGTAAAAGGCAAAAATTGGAAACCATTCAAATGCTCATCAACAATAAAATAGAAAAGTAAATTTTAGTCTGGCCACACAATGGAAAGCTATACAACCACAAGAATGAACAAACTCCACCTACTTGCGGTGATACGGATCAATCTTGCAAACATAAAGCGGAACAAGAGAAATGAGACACAAGAGGGTGTGTGCCCCCTGATTTCATTTATATAAAGTAAAAGCTAGAGAACCCGATCTCTACCCTGAGAAGTCAGGTGGGTGGCTGCCCTTGGGAAGGTGGGAGGAGTCACTCGAGGGGGGCACCAGGGGATTCTGGGAATGGGGGGAGTTCTTGTTCTTGATTTGGGTAGAGGTGACAAGAAGGAGTTCAACACGTGATATGTCACCAAGGAACACACTTTCAATGAACAAGCTTTCCCACGTGAGAATGGTAGTTCTGTTCCAAGTCCCAAGTTTACTCAAGGAAGCCAGGCTGGGAAGCCACGCCAGCACCAAGCCCATCCACTTGTCACGCTGCCTACGGCAGAGAGCCACACGGCAAACTGGGGCGCCCGTTATCATAATCACATCTCTAGGAACATGCAAATTTAAATTTAAAGATTCCCTTTTTGTGGGGCTGGTAAGGCGACAAAGTTCTTTCAAAACAATACAAGTGACACCTGTCTGATAGGCTGACTAGGCAAGTAAGGAAAAGGCACTATAAGAGGAGTAGACCTCCTCATTGTCCTCTCAGGCCGATAATGTTGTGGGGACCCGGGATGCAATGACAGCCCTGAAATACGCAGCTTGGCAAGCGTACATACATGTGTCTTCGTGGGCCCAGGTGAGGCTGCGAACACTTACGTGGTGCGACCAAATCAGAGAGCTGGGCACAGCCACCGCCTGCCTCCTGCCATGTGCCCATGAAGCTGTTGGACCCTCTGGGCTGCCTGTCTGAACAAAGACAGCAACAAGGAGGATGAATTCTCCTGAGCAGACTGTTTTCTGGGACAGAGCGCATAACTGAAAAACCACATGAAGAAGCACAGGGTGAGAACTGAAATGTGGTGTTACTCTTGTTTCCAACACCGACACGATTTGTTTTTTGTTTGTTTGCTTGGGAAAAGATTTTCCCACCTTCTGTTATTATTTGCAGTTCAGCCTCCTTGGTCATCACCTAGCCTTCAAGAGAAGCCAGGAGCAAAGTGAATGGCAGGAAATGTGGAATTGGGTGATTATATATATCCTTGGAAGTACAGGGAAGAATGTGGGACAGGCTGAAGAGTAGCAAGTGGGCTGGAGGAAATCTGATGTTGTGAGTTCTTCCAGGTGAAGCACAAAGGGGTATGAGTGATGCCCCAAGAAGATGGGTAGAGCTTTGGGGGGCTTATTCCCCTGGGGCACTTGTAATTCCTGTTGCCACCCCTAGGGGCCGACATTCAGGCTGATGGGCAGTAGGTCAAACAAGGTAGCCTGGCTTTAACAGCCGCCAGAGTAAGCACAGAGGGGCAACCTGTGAGGGATAAGGGGTAGGAGCCCGGTGTGGATTGGCAGGCTCCTCCGCACTTACTATCAAGTACTCCAAAACAAAGCAGAAGTATTTTGTATGTTATCTGTTAGTTTCCATCATCTGCACCAGATCTTCTTTCCAGAAGTGCCAGTAATTGAAGCTGACTCAATTGTCTGATTTTCCAATTCCCTCTCTGCACAAAGAAGCGTGCCCACAGCCTGCTCCTTCTCTTCCCTTCCCCTCTCCGACAAGTGTGCCCACACACACACATACTGCTAGCCTGTGAAAACATATGTAATGAAGGGGAACCGCTTTCAAACAAGATTTTAGGAGGGCAGCAAACATACCCGGCTTCGTGCAGGTAGACATTCTCACCTTCTGCTTCTGGAAGTCCAGGTGTGGTAATTACCAGGAGGAAACCCATGACAAGAACGCGTATGGCCATGGACAATTCAGGTACAACATAACAAGAATTCAGATCATAAATTCTCTGAATGCTTTCAAAAATAGCCGCCGCATGCGGGGCGCCTGGGTGGCTCAGTTGGTTAAGCGACTGCCTTCGGCTCAGGTCATGATCCCTTGCACATCGGGCTCCCTGCTCGGCGGGAAGCCTGCTTCTCCCTCTCTCACTCCCCCTGCTTGTGTTCCCTCTCTGGCTGTGTTTCTCTCTGTCAAATAAATA